>BMAO01030537.1:0-29187 GCA_019973975.1 Trichonephila clavata
TTCATAATTTCTTTTCAATATCGAAGGTTTATTTAAAAACATATTGAAAATAAAAGAGATTGAAATAAAAAAAGATTTAAGCAGCTGACTTTCAACGATAAAATCTAAAAAACAATTTTAGAAAAGGAAAAAAGCTTAACGTCTTGCTAAACAGAATTTAAAATCAACTGAGTGGAGAGCTAGAGAAAATTTTTTCGATGTTACGCTACAAATTTTCTAGGTTCCGAATCTAGCATTCTGATTTGTCATGGACGCAGGTTCTCACTCATTTATTACCAAAACAAGTAACATTTTTTCCGGAATACTATTTTTTAGTGTTTAATTATGCTGTATACTAAAAACAAATCAAGTTTTGCAATAAAATTATAAAATATAAGTGTTCAATATGAAAAACCCCAAGATCGCTTCAGACTTTTATTTTTTAAGGGCATTTCTTTGCTTACGAGACAGTTTCCTATCTGGTTTAAGATGCCTCGTTAAATCACAATTCTCGTATTGTTGAGGTATTAAAAATATGCCTACATTTGAGGCCTTAATTCCATTCCTAACTTTTGAAGTAGAGGTAATAGACTAGAAATTTGGCACACTTAAAAGTATTATTGCAATATAAATCTCCAAACGGAGTGTTTGTCACCTAACAAAGGTCTCTTTCGGGATGATACACCACACGTCATTGTTAAAACTTTCATTGATGATCTGAGTTTTCTCGAGAAGGCATTTTTTAGGAGAATTTCATCGCCAAGATGAAATCACCTCTTTTCAACATAATTAATAACTGCAAGATCCGTTGATTTTTCTTTCAACGTATCACGAACGAATTCTGTTCTCTGGAAATCCTTCTTTTGATCAATGATCTTGATTTTGGAATAACATTAATTTAATAAAAAATAACTATAACACTATACAAAAGTACTAATAAAAACCATCTAAAGATCTGTTATTTTCAATGCAACTGATAAAAAGATAACAACTTGTTTTAAATCAAAGCAAACATTGCAATTAGTTAACTATTGCCTGTATGAAAACGGAATATATCTATTAAAACATTTATAAAGTGAAATAAATTTTTCTAAACATGAAAATAATTCGTTAAAATATTTTAAACGAATAAAAATCGTATTTTCCGGGTAAAAATCAACCGAAATCTCACATTTCCGGTTTCGATTTGGGCCTACTACCCCAACAAAATTAGCTGTAAATTTTTTTTTAATTGACTCAGAGTTATAAGTAAAATATTTTTAGAAAGCTTATTAAACAGCCGGCAAAAATAGAGCAAAAAATAATTCCGACTTTTTTGATAAAAATGATGATTTTAAACCAGTTAGATACCTTGATTCTTTTTCAGGAAACTTGAATTAAATATCATGACACGCCGTTTAAAACCTACCTTTTCTGCTCTTCTCAATCTTTCAATCTTACGATTGTAATTGGTATGTTAGCAAATAAGAAATTCTTGTTAGAATTTTTTCAAATTGTAAAAAAGAGTTTCCTCGATATTTTTAGAAATTTTTTTAAATTTGAAAGTTTTAAATAAAAAAAATGGTTGCACGTGAGGTTTAAATCAGTTTAAAAAGTCATTACGTAATCTATAAAGAACGGGACTTCGAGTCGTACTACATATTAATATGTTAACACACTATAAAGTAGAAAAGAACATCAAATGTGAAAATATACATTAGGATTCAAGGTGTGAGTTTGAAATATGCGCATTGCAAACATATGTTTTGAATTGAAAATGAGGTGTAAGAAATTTCTTAACGTCCGTGAGGTTACACCTCAAATGGTGAAAATTTAGCAAATTAATTAACAATCTAAAATTGTATTATTTTAAGTGTATTTTAATCTAGTTTCCCTCCTTTTCTCTCTTTTTTCAGGCTACAATCCAGATGAACTAAGGGGTGGAAACATAGGTGTTTTTATAGGAAATTCTTATCTTGACACTCATGAATTCTTTCTTCGAGATGCTGAATCAATTAATCAGAACATCGCCCCCGGTTGCATGAATAATTTCTTAGCCAGTCGTATTTCTCACGTCTTTGATTTTAAAGGTAATTGTGTTTTTATAACCCTTATATCTTTTTGTTCGTTTTTAATGATAAGGTTAGCTTTTTTTTATTCCAATGAACTTTGTGTATTATGGCCTCCCTAGTCTTTATATATAACGAAACGGAAGTGCAAAAGTTTTCGAAATTAACGGCGTATTTCGAAGACACACGCCGGTCATTGGTAACGCATCTTGAAATTTTGAGCCATATTCGAGTGATGAGGATGGCAACTAAGCTGGCTACACTTCTTCCTCATTGAGGAATGTGCCTTAGCAAATAAAACGTGCACCACGACCGGTCATCAGTGGTACCAGGACTTCATCCTTGGACTGAACACAGATAGCGATGCCACTTGTCCAAGACCTTTTGGCTTTCGCGGCCACGCGCAAGATTTAGAAGCCATTCAGATCATTAAATTTAAGTGAAATTGAAAAGGGGGTATTTTCTTAAAGAATAATTTGTCTTCAATTCTAAGTCTAACGTGTAAGAACGTGTGATCCCCTTATTCCTAAACAGTCACTGAAACTTGGTGGGAAGGAGAAAGAAGATTGCGTGAATATCCAACCATTTCTCAATTAAATTACTAGAATAGCCCTGCATTCGTGTGAGGGGAGAATTGATGTCACTGACTACTTTAACTGATTATGGAAGGAAAATGATTTTATGTTAGTATTTGTCGATGCGTGAGACTATATATTCAGTTTATCAAGTAAACAACTACTTCAATAGTCTATGTCTGATACTGACATAGACTTGTTAGCGTCATTACCAAAGTCAAAGAATTCTAACTACTTTACTCCCTTTTTAGTAACATAGAAATCAGTAGCATGGAAAATACCTACATCTGGCATTTGTTCAGAAAGAAAATGACAAAGCTCTACAGTTCTTCGGCAAATTTATTTTCTTGCAAATAACTGTCAAAACAGAAGTCTATGCTGCACCAGTACTCTTATCAATTTTAATAAGGAAATGTTATTGCTATTCATCCCTTTTATTAGTGTCTATTATTCAATGAACTTTGATTTTACAAGAGAGTGTTAGTTCTTATTCCGTGAGCATACTCATTACTGAATCGAACACCTTTAATACCTGCAAAATGAAATTTTAATACATCATGTAATTTTCATGATATCTGTCACAAAATATGTTGTACATGGTGCGATGGAAGTTTTCATCCACATATTCTCAAGAATTACGAATCAGAATGTGTGTATGGCAGATATTCTTCATAATACTTTCTCAATTTTTCCGGATGCGAAACTGTCAATAGAAACTTTATTTCACTCATACCTCTCCTAAGATTGCTCATGGTAAGAACTGGTAATGATAAACGACCATCATTTTCTAATTCAGGGTTTTGGAAGGGTAACTTCTTTAAATGCGTTTTGCTGAAGAGTAAATTTAAATTCAGCTTCAGGTTCCGCTGAGTTACATTTATTTCGATTTTTCAGTTAGAGTCGGTAATCGTGCTTGGGCCAGTGACTTGCACTTAGTTTTGTTGAGTTGAAGCGAGTGAACTACTTTTTTCTGGCGTAAGGATATCTGTGCCATATTTAACTGCAACCAGTTAGAGACTGTTAAATGGGACTGAGTGGAGGATTGTATATAAATACCACGCAATTATGAGAAATGTATCTGTAAATATAAATGGTTGTACTGTGCAGTAAGATAGTTATTAAACTAATTTAAGAAATAAATGTGCATCTAATTATGTTTGAAACCCATAAACACAATAGTTGGCGATGAAGATGTTAGAAATTTTTGTTAAATTCCGCGTGTTTGAAGAATTTTTTTTTTTTTGTGAAGAAGAAATTCTCTTGTGTGAAGCAAAACCTAGAATTCTTAAATTCTCAGCTAGAGATGAAGTAAGAAGAAAAAATATTTTTCTTTTGGATAAGGTATTGCCTGAAGACGACTCAAGGTAAATAAAAAAAATTTTTCTTTAATCGGGAGGAACCATGGAATAGCAAATTGCAGAATTGCTCAGGCAGAATCAAGAACTGATTCGAGCGCTGCGAATTAGAGACCATTCTTCTAGTAATAAAGTAACTGTACAATTTAAAAAATTTGATGAAGAAAATGAAAATTTCGATAGTTTCATTGAAGGATTCGAAACTTACTTAGACGTACAGAACGTACCAATAGCCAATAGAGCTAAGGTTTTTGTTTCGTCTCTTAGTGCAAAATTGTACCAGTTACTGAAAAATTTGCTGGCACCTGACATTCCTTACGACAAAACGTTAGATAAGTTAAAAGATGCACTTAAAAAACATTTGACTCCCAAACCTTTGATTATACCTTCTCGTCACAAATTTTTAAACTGAAAACAGAATGAAGGGGGAGGTATTAGTACATACATTGCCGAACTTAGAGCTCTAGCAAGGAATTGTGATTATGATAAAGATATGTTGAATATTATGTTACGCGACGTGTCTGTAAGCGGGTTGCGGGATAAAATGATTTTAGATGGATTATTTGAGGAAGATAATATTAATCTCGAGAAAACGCTAAATATAGCACTGGCTATGGAAAAAGCTTTTAATGGGGCAAATTATATTATGGGCCGAGGAATAAATTCAATGCAAACTTTTAAAAAACACATGAATAAAAAAACCAAATTTTACAAAAAACCAAAAGAAAACATTATATTGTTCACGATGCACAGGTACCAACCATGCAAAAGAGAATTGTAGGTTTATTTCAAGTAAATGTAATTTCTGTGGGAAAATTGGACACATTACGCAGGCATGCTTCGCATCTAAAAAGGCAAATGCGAAACCGATTAAACGAAAACAGGTAACCCTATTAGATGAAGTTGGGGATAAAAATATAATTCCACAATACGAATTAAAAATTCAGGATTGTGTATTACACGAGGGGAAGAACAGAAACGACTTCCAATTATGATAAATTTAAAAATTGAAAACAAAAGTTGTTCTATGGAATTGGATAGGGGGGAGCGGTTAATGTAATGAGTATTAGAAATTTCAGGAAAATTACAAATAAACAAATTAAACCTACAAATATAGTTTTCAAAACATATAAAGGAGATGCATTAACACCATTAGGATATGTTACTGTAGGGGTACAATATAAAAATCATAAAGTAAACTTGAACTTATACATTGTGAGAGAAAACTTAGATACTATTCTGGGTCGGGAATGGCTCTATAAAATTCATTTAGATTGGCCGGCTATTAAAGTTATTAGAGCAAAAACCAAACAAAATTTAAATAACCTTCTAAGAGAGTATAAGGATATTTTCAACGATAAATTAGGAGAAATAAGCAATTATGAGGCTAAATTAAAACTCAGACCTGGAGTAAAACCTATATTTTGTAGGGTTCGAACAGTACCTTTGCTCTAAAAGGCAGATATGAAAACGAAATTGACAGACTTGAAAGAGAGGGTATCATAGAAAAAGTCGAAAGCTCAGAATGGGCAACCCCAGTAGTTCCTGTTGTTAAACCCAATGGTAGTAAGATTATGTGCCGATTATTCAGTAACCTGAATCCAAATTTAATTGTCCCTCAGCATCCTTTACCAGGATTGGAAAAATTTTTTGGTAGTTTAAATGGGGGAAAACAATTTACAAAATTAGATTTTAAGCATGCATATTTGGAAATGAAAGTCCATCCCGAAAGTCAGAAATTAATGACTATAAATACCCACAAGGGATTATATGTTTGTAAAAGACTTATATATATATATATATATATATATATATTGACGCTTAAAACCTATCTAAGTGAGCGACTCGGTGGCGCAATCGGCTAGAGCGTTCGGCAGATACCTGAAAGGCTCCCGGTTCGAATCCCAGCACAAGTGTTGCAGGACAATGAATTATTATTTAATTGCTTTAATTATCACTGTAATTTCTAAAACCTTCTAGATGTTTCTTTACTTTACTGGAACGGCGTTTCAGAATATTCCATTATGCTATAAAAGAGCCAAGAGCTCGACAAGATGGTCAGTTCTTGGTTTTGTAGCCTAGAATGCTTCATCAATAAATACTTGGGATAAAATCAATACGTATCTACGTTTCTTTATACGTGACAAGTTTGGTGGAGGCGCCGGGTACGTGATTAAAATTTCCGGTCATTATTTCAACCAAAACGTTAGAACAAGACGCTGAACGATTAAGGAGAAGTCGTCGCACTCAAGGACTTCCACCGGAATTTGGATTTTACGAAAAGCCAAAAAGGGCAGCAACATCCAAAAGGGACATGACTGACGAAAAACAGGACGCGCAAACAATCTTGATGACTCCTACGGTTCTGGCTGAATCAAGAAAGCCTACAATTTTCAGAGGAGAACCAGGACAGGATCCAATAAAATGGCTGAAGGAGTACCAAAAAGTGTCATTGTATAATCGTTGGGATGACACTATGCAGTTAGCCAATGTGCACTTTTTTTTAGATGGTACCGCGAGAAAATGGTACGAGAACAATGAGGACAATTTCACTTCATGGACTTTACTTGAAAACGGACTGAAAGCAGCATTTGGAGAAACCCAAACATATGTCAGACGAGCGAAGGACCGTTTAAAATCCCGAGCACAACAGCCGGGGGAATGCATCCAATCTTATATACAGGATGTCCTAGAACTTTGTAAGCAAGCTGAACCAAATATGCCCGAAGAGGATAAGGTCTCCCACCTCATGAAAGGTGTCGCCGAATATTTATTTCAAGCTCTTCTAGCCAGAGACGTACAAACATCGGCAGATTTCACTAGGTGGTGCCTTTACATAGAAGAAATGAAGCAGAAGAGACTGAGAAGTTACAAATTCGAAAGACTACCCACTGTTGTCCCCATAGCGGCCAATGACGAAGTAACCGATTTAATGTCACTAATCCGTCAAGTTGTCAGGGAGGAAATGCAACGTGTGTTTTCACATCCACTCAACATCAAGAAGCCGGAACTGCAATCCATTGAGGCTATCATAAAGGACGAGGTTGACCGATCTTTAGCCACCATCACTAGTCAACCTATCACTTCCAATCAACAATTTTTTTCTTCGGCACAACGACCGACTTTGAAGACCCCCAGACGACCAACAACATACGCCGCAAGATCACCAATAATTGTGCCACCGCCTCAATATGAAGCACAGCGAAAGACTGACTTGTGGCGCACTGCGGACAGCCGTCCAGTCTGCTTTCACTGCGGAAGGCCCGGACACGTCGTTCGGTATTGCCGCGAACGCCGAGCAATATTCAACGACTATCGACGCAACAATCCTAGAAACTATAATTTTCCAGACGAATATGAAAATAACGCCAATCACGACGCACCCTTTCGACGAAGATCACCCAGTCCAGCTCGAGGAAGATCACCAACACGCCGTACAAGGTCCCGATCAGCGACGTCATACCGAATTTCCAATCAGTCGCCAAATCGAGAGGAAAACTAAGCCGATCGCCCTCTATAGGAGGTGAGGTCGCGAATTTCAGAAATCCTCCATTGGCCGCAAAACTGCACGGGAACCACATCGACGTTTTCATCGATAACCAACCTGTTAAAGCCCTTGTGGATTCCGGAGCCTCAAATTCCATCATATCGGAAACATATAGACGAAAGCAACGGAAGGTAATGTTCCTCGACACTAAGCCGGTTATTCTAAAAGTCGCCGACGGTAACTATGTGAAGCCATTGGGTAAATGTGTCTTACAGTTGACAATCAACGGCCGAACACAGCCATTCCAGTTCACTGTCATGCCGAAATGCAGCCACGACGTCATCCTAGGTTTTGACTTTCTAAAAGCTTCACAAGCCATTTTAGACTGTGGCCGAGCCGAACTTATATTTGACGAACTGTTGCATGACGAAGATATAGATTCTCATGGCATAAAGTTGTATGCCATGTCTGACTCGGTTGTTCCAGCACGTTCGTGCAAATTTTATACCGTTCAAGCCCGTGATGCACAGGACGACACTGATTTTCTAGTTGAGGGGAATAAAGTTATGTGTATAAATCAAGGAATTGCTGTCCCCTCCATGATTACATCTTTAAGAAAAGGCAAAGCCTCAATCTGGGTGACAAATTGTGACAATCAAGCTCGCTGCATTCCAAAGGGAATGTGTATTGCCAATGCAGAGCCTGCTAGAAGTGAGTGTCTGAATACATTGACCGAAGTCCCTTCCTACACTGATTTATGGACCTCGAAATGCTCTGATCAAATTGACTACTCTCGGATGATGGCCTCGACACTGAGTGTAGAGCAGAAGAAGCAAATGAAAAGTCTATTGAGACAATTTCAAGATGCCTTCCAAAGCGAAACACAGCAAAGAGAGAATGTAAGCTAAATGTGAAACACAAAATTAACACTGGCACACACCCTGCCGTAAGCCAACGACCATACCGGGTATCATTAGTGGAAAGACGCGTAATTAACGACGAAGTTGACAAAATACTGAAGCGAAACATCATCCGACCGTCAGAAAGCCCATGGTCATCTCCGGTC
Source organism: Trichonephila clavata (assembly GCA_019973975.1). Taxonomy (NCBI): domain Eukaryota; kingdom Metazoa; phylum Arthropoda; class Arachnida; order Araneae; family Nephilidae; genus Trichonephila; species Trichonephila clavata. The sequence continues at coordinate 8,511 of BMAO01030537.1, forward strand.
GTACTGGTTCGTAAGAAGGATGGAAGTTGGCGTTTCTGCGTGGACTACCGTTGCCTCAACCAGGTCACTAAGAAAGACGTTTATCCATTACCCAGAATCGACGACACTTTGGATTACCTTAAAGGAGCTCAATACTTTTCATCAATGAATATGCACTCCGGTTATTGACAAATAGAAGTGGACGAAGCTGATAGGGAGAAAACGGCATTTATCACCAGTGACGGGTTATATGAATTCAATGTCATACCATTCGGGTTGTGTAACGCTCCCGCAACTTTCGAGAGGAGTATGGATAATTTCTTTCGGCATTTAAAGTGGCAAATGTGCTTATGCTATTTAGACGACATAATTGTGTTCTCACTGACATTTAATGACCACTTGAGACGACTACATTGCGTGCTTTCCTGCATTCAAGATGCCGGACTAGTTTTAAATCCAAGGAAATGCTATTTTGGTGCTACAGAGATCAAAGTTCTCGGGCATCTTGTATCTGGTAAAGGCGTAAAACCTGATCCCGATAAATTAGAAGCTGTCAACAGCTTCCCTACACCGAAAAAAATACACGACGTTAGGAGCTTCTTGGGACTGTGTTCATACTATCGACGGTTTATCAAGAACTTTTGTTTCCGTGCTAAGCCTCTCCAACAGCTTTTAAAAGGAGACTCGAAGTTTCACTGGGAAAAAGCTCAAGAAGACTCATTCCGGGACCTTAAATCAGCTTTGACGTCACCGCCTGTTTTAGCCATATATGATGAAAATGCTCCCACTGAACTGCACACTGACGCCAGTGGTTGCGGAATAGGTGCCGTTTTGGTGCAGCAGCAAGATGGAAAAGAAAGAGTCATAGCATATGCCTCAAGGACTCTAACTAAAGCCGAGAAAAACTATTCGACCACTGAACGAGAATGCCTGGCAGCTATATGGGCGATAACTAAGTTCCGCCCATACCACTTTGGAAAGTGCTTCAACATAATTACAGACCACCATATTCATTGTGTTGGTTAGCCAATCTACGAGATCCTTCCGGTCGATTAGCCAGGTGGGCGTTAAGGCTTCAAAAGTACGATGTCTCCATAGTTTTCAAAAGCAGGAAAAAACATGCCGACGCCGACTGTTTATCACGAAATCCTATTCCAATCATTCCAGAAATTGAATCCCTTGCTGCTATAAGTGATCTAGCTACCGAACAACGTGATGATCCATCTCTTGCTGCATTCATTAAAGCTTGTGAACAATCGCCAGATTTGTCTAGTGCAGGATTCTCCATCGTGAACAATGTACTCTGTAAAAAAATTTTTGACCCATCCGGAAAACAGTGGCTACCAGTCGTTCCCAAGTAAATGCGGTTAGAAATTCTTCACCACTTTCATGACGAACCGACAGCGGGACATTTGGGATTTGTGCGGACATATGATCGTATTCGAAAGAGGTTCTTTTGGCCGAGACTTTTTCGCACTGTGTGCCGTTACGTAACTCATTGCAGAGAATGACAGCGTCGAAAAGCAGTTCCATTAAAGCCTCCCGGAGCACTAATTCCTATACCTCCAGCTGAAGCTCCATTCCAGCGTATAGGGATGGATCTTCTAGGACGATTCCCGAAGTCTCAAGTAGGAAATAGATGGATAATTGTGTGCACAGATTATATGACACGATATGCTATTACCAAAGCCCTGCCAACTGCGGAAGCACCAGAGGTGGCAAAATTCTTTGTAGAAGAAGTTATTCTGACTCACGGAGCTCCGAGGACCATCATCACCGATAGAGGCACAGTCTTTCAGTCGAACCTCATCGCCGAGATTAACAATCAGTGCAAAGTGGTGCATCGGATGACTACTGCTTACCATCCTCAGACGAATGGACTCACTGAACATTTTAACAAAACATTGGCAGACATGCTGGCTATGTATGTCGACGTAGAGCAGAAAACGTGGGATCGAATTTTGCCGTTCGTTACGTTTGCCTACAACATCGCTAGACAAGATACAACTGGTTTTACTCCATTCTTTTTGACGTTTGGTCGCGAGGCTGAAACAACACTGGATGCCATGTTCCAAGAGCCCATCGAATATACAGCACCAGACTTCGTAGCCCAATTAGTGACCCAGGCGGAAGAATCCGCGGATCCGCACTCTTGAAGCACAAGAGAAAGACCGACGTCGCTACAATTCAAGACATCGTGCCGTGCTGTACCATCCGGGTGATTTAGTGTGGATTTACATTCCTGTGCGTAAGGTAGGACGCTCCGAAAAACTGTTGAAAAAGTACTTCGGGCCATACCAAGTTCTGCGCAAACTTTCGGATGTAACTTACGAGGTTCACGATTTTGATCCGACCTCTAAAAGACGAAAATCAAAAGACATAGTTCATGTACTCAGGATGAAACCTTACTACGATCCGGATCTACAAGCACACTTTAATGACTCTGTGGCATCTGATGACAGACGTTTTGGAGAAAGTATACCATCCACGGGAAGGAACGACTATGCCGGACCAATAACACGCTCAAGATCAAAGACCCTAAGACAGACACGCTAGAACCAGCGAGGACGCTGTTCTTTTAAGGAGGGAGCATTGACGCTTAAAACCTATCTAAGTGAGCGACTCGGTGGCGCAATCGGCTAGAGCGTTCGGCAGATACCCGAAAGGCTCCCGGTTCGAATCCCAGCACAAGCATTGCAGGACAATGAATTATTATTTAATTTCTTTAATTATTACTGTAATTTCTAATACCTTCTAGAACCTTCTAGATGTTTCTTTACTTTACTGGAACGGCGTTCCAGAATATTCCATTATGCTATAAAAGAGCCAAGAGCTCGACAAGATGGTCAGTTCTTGGTTTTGTAGCCTAGAATGCTTCATCAATAAATACTTGGGATAAAATCAATACGTATCTACGTTTCTTTATACGTGACAATATATATATATATATATATATATATGGATTAAATGGGGCACCTGCTATTTGGCAGCGCTATGTTGACGGACTATTTCAGGGTATGGATGGTGTCAAAGTATTTATGGATGATGCTAGAATAACGGGGAGAGATGAAATTTCGCATTTTACAGCTTAGAGGAATTTTTTAAGAAATGTAGAGAAACACGGGCTAAAGCTTATTTTAAATAAAAGTAAGTTTTTCCAAAATGAAATAAATTTTCCTGGGCACAGAATCGATTCAAAAGGGTTACATAAAACTAACGAAAAAATCTCAGCCGTTGTTAATGCTCCTGTACCCAAGAATGTGCATGAAGTAAAAAGTTTCTTAGGGTTAGTTAATTTTTATGGGAAATTTTGTGAAAATTTAGCTACTATTGCTAATCTTCTTAATAATTTGACAAAGAAAAATGTTAGATTTTTATGGTCGAAGGATTTCCAGGTTGCCTTTGAGCAAATAAAGAAGGAAATTTGTTCACCTAAAGTTTTGGTGCATTATGATCCTAACATACCTTTAACTTTAGCTAGTGATGCATCTCCAATTGGTATTGGTTGTGTTCTGTCACACGTGTATCCAGATGGCTCTGAACGTTCGATCGCGTTCGGATCAAGAAATTTATCTGGGTCCGAGAAAAAATACTCCCAAATTGATAAAGAAGCTCTTTCAGTAGTTTGGGCAGTAAAATGTTTTATCTATATTTGAAAGGTAGAAGATTCACTTTGATAACGAATCACAAACCTTTAGTAGCTACTTTTGGTTCAAAAAGAAGTTTACCAGTGTCGGCAGCTACCAGACTTTTACATTATGCGCTAATTTTGCAGTCATTTGAGTTTGATATAATATTCCGTAAAATGATTGAACACGGAAATGCAAACTTTCTTTCTCGGTTACCAAAAACATCGGAAGACCTTGAGGTTAAAGATGACATCACAATATTTCAGATGTCACAGATTGAAGCATTACCATTTACTTCCAAGGAGTTACGACAGGAGACGGGTAAAGATATAGAGCTGGGTCCACTCTTAAAAGCCTTAAGGGAAGGTAAAGATTTTCAAGGGAGGGAAGCCCAGTATACCATTGAGGATGGTTGTATTATGTACGGTCAAAGGGTCTGTATTCCAAGGAAATTTCAGAAGAATGTCCTGGAAGGAATTACATGCTGGACACTTAGGAATAGTAAAAATGAAGGCTATAGCTAGATCGTTTGTCTATTGGAAAAATATAGATAAAGATATTGAAGAAGCCTCAAAAAACTGTGTCGATTGTGCTAGATATAAGGCTGATCCCACAAAAGCTAAAGTTCATTACTGGGAATATCCCAGTATGCCCTGGGAACATATTCATGTAGATTTTGCTGGACCAATTTTTGAACACACGTTTTTTCTGATCGTTGACGCTCATTCCAAATGGTTAGAAGTATATCCTATGAAGACAACCACAACCAAGAAAACCATCTAATGTCTTCGAGATAGTTTTGCAAGATTCGAATTACCTAGCGTACTTGTCAGCAATAATGGATCTCAGCTTACATCCTATGAATTTCAGCGATTTATGCAAAGAAATGGAGTTAAGCACAAAACTAGTGCACCTTTCAAACCTTCTAGTAATGGACAAGCAGAATGCTATGTTGCTACTTTAAAGCAGTCATTAAGAGCTATGCATAAATATATATATATATATATACGAAGGTACTATACAACAGAAATTAAGTACATTTTTAATGCAATACCGAAAAGCTCCTAATGTAGTCCAGCCATGTTATTCTTAAAAAGAGACATTACCACCAGGATAGATTTACTTTTACCTGAATTGAAAACAAAAATTCAGAATAAATTACGAAGAGATAATTTCGAATTCCGAGATAGGAAATTTGATGTTGGAGATCGAGTGGCTGGGAGAGTTTACAGAGCAGCTAATACTAGATGGAAGTTTGGTACCATTGTAAACCAGGATGGCGTTCTCCACTACATCACTGATGTTCAAGGAACCTTGGTGAGACGACATGTTGATCAGATCCGTCCAGTGGGTGATCAAGTGCAAGAAAACATCATCCCAATTATTCACCAGAGATTTCCATCAGCAGAGGTTCGAGAAAACAACCAAATATTCAGCATGCAGAAACGGCGGAAGATATTTCTAAAGATCTGAACAAGGAATTGGGTTCATCTTCCGTACAAGGAGTGCCATCAACTGATTTTGCGGTTCCAGATGTGTCACAGTCTTCAGTTAGAGAGACTGACTGCGAGACGAAGAGTCCACCAGTTCCAGACAGGCCATTTCCTAGGCGTTCCGGGAGAATTAGGCGATCTCCGGAGAGACTTGTTCTTTAAGGAGGGAAGAGATATGTGGTATATTTAACTGCAACCTGTTAGAGACTGTTAATTGGGACTGAGTGGAGGATTGTATATAAATACCACGCAACTATGAGAAATGTATCTGTAAATATAAATGGTTGTACTGTGCAGTAAGAAAGTTATTAGACTAATTTAAGAAGTAAATGTGCATCTAATTATGTTTGAAACCCATAAACACAATAATACCTGTGTGATGCGCCCACGCGTTTTCCTGCTTCCTCCAACGCACTTCTACGGGCGACTACACCTCAATCTATACGCTGTGTGCAATCATCTTATTTTATGCTGTGTGCTAATTACATTTCCAATTTGAAAAAATCTTTCAAAAAAGGTCAAGCATGTTTTTACGTGCTTTTCGAACAAAAAAAACCCATTTAGAAAAAAATTACAAAAATTAAATTTTTATACGGTCTTCAGGTTCTATCAATTGTATTTAGGAAAAGATGCTGTGTACACAAAAACAAAGTAAATGCAAAAAGTTTCATTTTATTACGTTAAAAACTGGCTGAGTTATGGAACCTGGAAAATCCTTCATTTTATCCATTTTCTCGGTCATTTTCAGGAAACTAGTAAGGGGCCGTCACTAAAGTGAAATTAATTGGAACTCTGCCTTAAAACTTTTGCTCTTGCACGTCACTCTTATGTAAATTGTTTTGAAATTTAAAAGTACATACATTACGTTAATAATATAATAATTGAGTACTTAAGAAATAAAATTTATTCTGTGTACGTGTAAAAACGTAGACAAAATAAAATTTTTTAGACGAAGAAAACATTTCAAAATCAGTTCCAAAAAAATAGACTGATTTGCTGCGGATTCAAACTGATTTTTGCTGCGGTACTGATCATGGCGAACATTAAAAATCTGTTGTGTAGTCGCTTGTAATTGCATACAGTAGTATTCTATTATTACGAATTCTAGCACAGGAGAAGGAGATGTTTACAAATGAAGGATACTACGAAATGGTACTGTCGTATGGACAGTGTTACCGAAATAAGAGAGAGGCGGCAAGACTTTGTCGTAGTCTCTCACTACCCCTATGATTATTAACTCCCTTTGCATATTATCTAAATTTGGGTATGTTGGATTCATGATTAACGACTACTTAATTAATAAATCAATATTATTTATTGACCTTTCTTAATAGAGAAATACACAAATATTAATCAAACTATAAGAACAACAAATTACAGTGGAGTGCGAGAAGAACCCGATTATGAACGACGGAATACTAACTGAAACCACGGAGAATAACGTATACAATCAAACTACGCATTTATATCTAATTTATGAAAATAACTGACCTGATACCTTTTTAAGGCAGGTTTTTCTAATACTGGATTGTTCTAAGGAGCGGCTTCAATCTTTGATATCTTCAGTTCCGTCCCGAACCGAATTAATGAACCTTTTTCAATAGTCTTCCTCCGGCGAATATACTTCCACTAGTTAAACTAATCTCTCAGAATCACCTTCTTAATCAACCTCGTAGTCATCCTCACTCTCTTCATTTCATTTCTCCCTTTTATATCTTTTTCGAACTCGCTAAAACCGAAAATATCTTGTTTGCATAAGTCACACCCTTGGCTCTCGGCGGAGATTGGTTAAAATAAATAAAGTCTTTAAAGATTTGAGAGAAGGTTAGTGAAACGCGCAAGCACCCGTCACAACTTTAGGCCATCAAATTTCCCAGTCGATGACATCCATCTTATTGTACAATTGCCCGTGCTGTTCAACGCTTGTATAAAACTGGAAGATGTCATAGACGTATTCCCTTGTCTCGTGCCACACCTTTGAGCTTGCGGATACCCATTGAGGATGTTTTAGGATATGACCTGGCTCATCCTGAAAGTAGTGTCCGGGGTATTAACAAGGCTTGTTCCTACTCAAAATCGACGGCGTGGAACATATGACCTACGTATGGAGCATATCCTTATAGTCCAGTCCTGGAGAAGGAACTATTGCCCGGATACCAGGAGCATCGTTTTGATTTTTGCAATTTCGTGTCAAACACACTGGATGAAAATCCAGATTTTTTTAATGAAGTTTTGAGGTCGAATGCATGCCAGTTCTCGAGGCAAGGCACTATTAATACGCATTATTGGTCCCACGAAAACCCACATCTAAAGCAACCGAATCGCCACCAAGTGCGTTGGTCAGTGAATGTGTGGTGCAGAATATGGAAGAGCACCTTAATTGGTCCAATGTATTTCGATGGACCTTTAACATCAGAATCATACATGGAAAATTTATCTGGACCGTTTGCCGATTTTTTAGAAAATGAAGTTTCCTTACGGGATTCGTCACGCATCTGGTACCAGCATGATGGTGCATCCACACTCAAATCTGCGCAACCATGTACATTTTGGGCGCAGACATTTGACACTCAACTACGACAGGACTCAACTACTCAATACTCAACTACGACAGGACTAATCAACAGGAGTGGCCTCCGTGATCACCCGACCTAAGTCCTCCGGATTTCTTTCTCTGTGGCTTCCTAAAAAGCAAAGTGTACGAACGTGAATCCACGAGTAAATCCGATTCACTCTAAATCAGCATGGCCTGCAGGTCCGTGACACCAACTATGTTGCAGAAGCTACAGGAGAAGTTTCTGACGCGCGTTCAGTACTGCATTTCTGCGGAAGGCAGCCATTTTGAGCATTAATTGGTCATTCTGATATAATAAAGCTCCTGATCCATGATTGGCGCATCATTCCACATTATGCTATCATTTGAACGGCAAATTCTGTATTCTTTTGCTGCTATTTATTTAAACAAGCTGTTTTAATCTTTTCGGTACAAGTTGTATTTCTTTAATTTAGCTTTTATTGTTAGTAAGACAAATTGTCAATCTATGATGATTACGATGTTTTTATATTACTATGATGTTTTTCTTTTGCTCTTTCTGTAGATTGTAAATTACTGGTCTCTAAACTCAATTTATATGCGATCCCCCTTTTCTGAGCAATTCAGATGCTTCAATTTTATGTAGGCATAAGTTTACTTTGTTTTTTGTGTACTGCATCTTTACCTAAATATAAGTGATAGGACCTGGAGACCGTATAAATATTTAATTTTTGTAATATCTTTGTAAACGGGTTTTTTTTTGTTCGAAAAGCACGTAAAAACATTTTTTTTTTTACCTTTTTTGAAACATTTTTCAAATTGGAAGTGCACATCTAAACCGAACGGTTCGCGAATTAGCTATTGGGTCACATTAAAGCTGGACACTCTGTATATTACTTTAAAGTAACATATTCATAATTTGATACTTATCTTGTTAATTTGTACAGTTCTTAATTAAGATCGTGTAGCAGCTGAAGCGTCAAAGTGCAGTAATTATTGCATTCAATACATTATTATTGTATCAGGGCGTGATAAAAATTTATGATTGAAAATTGGGTCGTCAGTATTAAAAGTTTGAGAAGCATTGTATTAATTTATAACTATTTTTGTTTGAAAAATGTATAAAATTGCTTTACCATTAGTAATTGAAATGACTGTTTATTTCTGAATGTATAATTATTCGATTAAAAATATGAAACTATTTTTAAAAAAAAGAACTATGGTGGAAAATCCTAAAACTTGCTTACACTTTTGGTATAAAAAAATATTTAAAAGAAAATAATACTCTCTAATAAATACACTGCAGCTTTTTCCTATATTTTAAAGGCGTTTGAGTGAATCCTTTTTCTAAAAAAAATTATCAGTTGTGATATATTATAACAAACTAAACCTGCATTTCATATTATACATAAACACTAAATACATTCTTAGAATTCAAAATAATAATATGGAGTGGCAAAATTTCTGGAAAATTCATCATTTACGAAAAATTCTTTATTTTTCATTATTAAAATCACAATGAAAAAACATTCAAAAAGAATAATTGCTCTCTGACAGAAAACTCACTCCCCGAAAGTTGTTTTTCCTAACATGCGCTAGAAGCTCTGAAACTCGAGAAATCTGTGGTAGCTTTCTTACAATTAATTGTAACCGGCTATTGAAGTTTTTGAGCGAAATTTTTTTTTTCGGCTTCCCTGAAACGGAAAATATATCTTCTTTAAAAATAGTTTAATAAATAAAAAAGGCAATTTTTTTAATTACAAAATTCCACAAATTTTTAAAAGAAATTTTACAATATTCCGTTTCAGCTTGACTTGCAGCGTTAGGAAAGATACAAATAAGCTTGAAAAATAATTATATCTTTTTTCGGAATTTAAATTAGAGAAAATCCCTAAAAGTTTGTATAAAATGTCATACGTTGAAGAAATTGTTATTTTAATAGTATATTTCAAGTTAATCACATGCTAAAAAAAAGCATTTATTTTTAAATTAAAGGAAAGAATACAGTAAATAAAGCAACGGTTATGAAGTATCAGATTGACTAAAAACCTGGTTTTGATGCCGTCTTATGTCATTGTTTTAATACATTGGGGTTTTGTTGTTGTTTTTGTCACTGTTATGGTGCGTTTGTCCATTCAGAGGTTCATGAGAAGATAGCCTCACATAGAAAGAAAAAAACGTTTGTTTATTTTTGGAATTTAACAATGTATACTAGCTGCGTGGCTCGGCGTTGCACGGGCTCTTACCAAGTGCTTAATTTAATCCCCATGTTAATTTCCTCCTTCTTTCATGACGCCAAATCTTTCGTGTGGGTGTGTACGCATACGATGTCAGTGATTGCTATGATGTTATTCAATTCCCTTTTCTGAAATATTTACTCTTCTTTTTATTGTCAGACAGGTTTCCTTCCCCTCAATTTAATCCGGTGTAGCACGGCCGTATTCGAATGGATATCATATTGCCATGGAAATTCCTCTTCCCCGGTCGGGGTCAGAAGATCCTAGTGTGTGTGTGATTTCTGAATTAACGTCATTACAATCCCCTATTTCGATATTTCTTCCACATCTTTCCGATGTCAGACATGTTTCTTTTCTCTCTCGATAACCGAGCATTACCCATAGATATTTTCGTTTTAGAAATTGAGTTTTTAATAAAAAAAATATCTCAAATAAATCACATATCAAAAGCAGTTATTTTTCAATCAAAATGAATGAATTATTCAATAAAATTCCAGTGAGGCTGAAAACCGGATTTTGACGACACATATATACTTGTAAAACTATGATTTCAAGGATATATTTCACGTTAATCACATGCTAAAAGCTTTTTTTAAATCGGTGAATGAATTAAAACAAAAAAGCTACGTCATAAAATTTTAGTTTGCCTGAAATCAATTTTCAGCACCGTATTATGTCATTCTGTCATATGTTATGGCTACATGGCCCGACCTTGCACGGGGTTTTTCAAGTGTATAATATTTTGCCAATGGAAATTTCTTCTTCCTATCTTGCTGTCATTATTTCCTCGTTTGTGTGTGATTTCTATATATTGTGATTAAAATTCCATTTTCTCAATTACCTCCACGTCTTTGTCTCGACGCCAGGTCTATTTTTCCTCCATGTAGTACGGCATTGAACTGGCTTTTTACAAGAGTATAACTTTATCCCAATAGAAATTTCCTTTTTCCTTCTCGATGATAGCATTTCTGGGTGAGGGTGTATGCATGATGGGAGGGATTTCTATACATATGTCATTAAAAATATCTCTTTTCCGAAATGTCTTCAATTTCTTTTACTTTGCAGACAGATTTCTTTTCCCTGAGCTTAACCCGGCGTTTACACAGACTTTTTATAAAACTCTTTTTCAGTCTTTTTTCTCTGGTAATAAGATTTTTCTTCATATTTCTACTTTCAATTTCTAATTTACAAAACTAATATAGTTTTATTCTCAAGAAAAAGACAATGTGCTATTTTATCATTAAACTAGCCGTTACCCACCCAGATCGCTGGGTATTTCACAATGTTTTATAAGTATATACTGTTTATATATATATATATATATATATATATATATATATATATATATATATATATATTGTATTGTAAAATATATGTATATCTGTAACTCTCGCCTCTTGATAAAAAAAGGACAAAACTTCTAATTTGTATTTTCTAATAATCTCTAAAATTGAAGTATAGAATGATGTTTGCACTTTCGTAACCCTATAACCAAGTGCATTTCCGCAAAACCAATTTTCGGTGGATCTCTTCTCCGTAAAATAAACATGCAAGCCAAATTTCAAGTCTAAATCTAATAGAACGAAAACGAAATTTTTATTATCAATACTCCCCGTAATCTCGTTGAGAATCGTTCACCAAAATAAACGTTCTTAGCGGATTTCAATTCAACAAAAGAAAAATGCAGACAAATTCAATTATTATAGTCCTTGTAGTTCGAAAAAAGGATTTTTTTTTGTCAATATATATACACTCCAGTAACCCCTTGCTCCCCCAGAAGTTGATTTCCTTCGAATACATTCTTAGTAGATCCCTATTCCACACAAAAAAAAGCATACTTAACCAACTTCAAGTATGTGGGTCTAGCAATTCAAAAACAAATTTTTTTCTCTCTCTAACTTCCGTTGACCCCTCGCAACCCTCCTTGGGGGTCGATTTTCATTTTACTCTTTGTTCGAAGAACTCTATTCCATGAAAGGAACATGCCTACCATTTTTCAAGCGGGTAGATCTATTAGTTAAAAAACGGAAATATTTATCCATTACGCCCCTTAATCCCCCGAAATGAAACTTGGTTGATTTTCGCGAAATCAATTTCGTAACGGTTCTCTACTCTGCGAAAGGAATCTGTTTCCAAATTTCAAAACTGTACGTCTATAGCTTAAAAATGGAAATAATTAGCTATAACGCCCCTTGAGCCCCCGCAACGCCTTTTGGGGGTCTGTTTTCACAAAACCCATTTTGGGAACTGTACTTTATGAAAGGAATCTGCTTACCAAATTTGAAAACTGTGAATCTAATAAATTAAAAATGGAAAAAATTAGCTATAACGCCACTTGAGCCCCGCAATGCCACCTAGGGATAGATTTTCACAAAACACATTATGTAGGGGATAGTTAAATCATGAAAGGATTCTGGTTATCATATTTCAAGACTGTACGTCCAGTAGTTTAAAAATGAAAATAATTATCTACAATGCCCCTTAAGTCCCGCAACGCCACTTGGAGGTCGATTTTCACGAAAGCCATTTTGTAGCATATCTCTACTCTATGAGAGGAATCTTCTTACCAAATTTCAAGACTGTGCGTCTAATAGTTTAAACATCGGGATAATTATTTATATCTCCCCTTAACCCCCCGCCCACAACAACCTTTGGGGGTCAATTTTCCCCAAACCCATTTTGTAGTGGATATTTACTCTATTGAAGAAACATGCAAACCAATTTTCAAGCAGGTAGGTCAAGTAGTTTAAAAAGGAAAATATTGATTTATTACGCCCCTTAAACCCCGCAACGCCACTTAGATGGCTATTTTCCCAAAACCCACCTTGTAGCTGATCTCTACTCTATAAAAGGAATCTATTTATCAAATTTAAAGACTGTGCGTCTAATAATTGAAAAATGGAAATAATTATCTGTAACGCCCAAGCCCCCGCAACGCCACTTGGGGGTCGATTTTCATCAAACTCCTTTTGTAGTGGATCTCTCCTCTATGAAAGGAATCCGCTTACCCAATTTCAAAATTGTACGTCGAGTAGTTTAAAAATGGAAACAATTATTTATAAAGCCGCTTAACCCCCCGTAACGCCCTTTGCAGTTCGAAATTCGCAAAATCCATTCTTAGTTGATCTCTACTCCATAAAAGGAACATGTCTACCAAATTTCAAGTCTGTAGGTTGAATAGTTCCGGAGATATCGTGATTAGTCAGTCAGTCAGTCACTTTTCTCCTTTATATATATAGATACTAGCTGTTACCCGCCCGCTTCGCTGGGAATTTCATGATGTTTTGTAAATTTTTACTGCTTATATATATGTATAAATTATTGATATCTAAGTCCTGCATTAAGAATTCGATTGTATTGAAAAATATACTTATACCTGTAACTGTCGCCTGTTGATAAAAAAAAAGGGGCAGAACTCATCTAATTTGTGTTTTCTAAAAATCTCTATAATTGAAGCATAGAATGATGTTTGATCTTTCGTAACCCAAAAACCAAGTGGATTCCCGCAAAAGCAATTTTCGGTGGATCTCTACTCCGTAAATTGAACATGCAAGCCAAATTTCAAGTCTAAATCTAACAGGAAAAAAAAAAGTTTTACTCTCAATATCCCCGTAATCCCGTTGAGAGCCGTTTTCCAAAATAACCGCTCTTAGCGGATTTCAACTCAACAAAAAAAATGCAAACCAAATTTCATTATTATAGTCCTTGTAGCTCGAAAAAAGTAATTTTTTTGTCAATACGTCCCAGTAACCCCCTGCACCCCCCCCCAGAACTTGATTTGCTTAAAATACATTCTTAGTGGATCCCTATTCAACAAAAGAAACATGCTTAACAAATTTCAAGTATATTCAATTAAAAACAGGAATTTTTTTTCTGTAACTCCTCTTGACCCCTCGCAACCCTCCTTGGGGGTCAATTTTCGTTTTGCTATTTGTTAGAGGAACTCTATTCCATGAAAGGAACACACTGCGAGAAACGATTTTCAAAACTGAGAGCAAACAGCTCACTTTTGAGTACTTCACATTCTCAAAATAGCTCCGATGCACGCTTACTCAAATCTGAGAATCGCATATTCTCATATCGAGACACAAGTACATTCTCATTTTTGAACCTGTTACGGGATCAAATTTTTGAGAATGAAAGATTGATATGAGTATATAATGCACTCATATTTGAATCTGTTAATGTATCAAATATGAGTTAAAACAATAAAATGAGTATGAATAGCATTTATTTTCGGTACTGTTGATCTAATATGAATTTTTAACAGAAAAATATTTATTAACCCAAATCTTAAGGGATTTAAAAATGTGATACCTGAGTTGTAAATTTTCACTTTCTACATCTTACGTATTATTTTATTTTCATTTCATGAAATTTTTACACTTAACTTCGAAATCAAAATTCATTTTACATTTATTGTGTGTAACAAAAAGGTACTCGCATATTATCGCGAAAGTGCCTAAGTTAAAGATAACTCGCCAAATTTTGGCAGTAACGATTTCGCATGTGTCCTACGCGCTGAATTAGCAACCATGTACTTCGTTTTATATAATGTCGCCAATACGGTGGCGACAATACGCAAGTATCAACAAAAATATTACTTTTCGAGAAAAAAAAATGCAACTATTATTTGATCACAAACTGCATGTCTTCGAACTTTTACCGCAAATATAAATCTTTGAAAACTGCAAAAATGAATTCGATGTAATAGTTAAACAAATGTGTATGCATTTTGAACTAGTTCCAGAAGCAATTTGATTCATTATTTATATTTATGTTTCTCTAGAAGCATTATATTGTTTCCTTAAAATCATATACAAGCAGAAAATTAACTTTTATTTAAAAAAATTCAGCCCTTCAATAATAAGTTATTAGAAATATCTAGGAAACATTATGATAAATAACAGATTTTTCTAAGTAAAAATTTCAAAACAATGCCAGAAAGAAATAGCTTTTTTACATATTATGTAACCTGAAGATAAAAACCTTTTGACTAAACTAACACTCATTAGGCCCAGGTGTGTAAGTACTCTTTATATCAATTGTTTTGTTTAAATAGAAACATCTATCCACATGGAAATAAAGAAAATGCATTGCTATATTAAAAATTAAGATCGTTTTTTGTTAAATCAACAGATTTTACACTCTCCTATCACCAAAGAAAACAAATATTATAGTTTTTAAGTTAATGGTTTTTTTTAAATTAAAATACTTAAAAATTTCAGTCCTTAGAAGAAAATTAAAAACAACTAAAACAGTAGATTTTTGCATTAAAAAACATTTAAAATAAACAAGTTTTTAACCAACTGGAAAGAGTTTTTAGAGAAGTTTTCTGCACCCATTTAAAAGAAAAAATAACATCCCAAGGACCAACAGAATCATAATCTAGCCATTTTTCTACTTTATACAGCATTTTATTTTCAATTATTCACTGTTAACAAGAAAAATAAAACAAACCAAAATCATATTGTTGAAATATTTATTCTGGAAATTGTACACATACATATATACATAAAAAATAAAAAAGAATGTAAGTGAAATTTTTGAAATTTTTTTTTATAAACACTATCTAATCCATATTATAGTCAACTCCATCCTTATTTGTGCAGAACAGATTATGTTTTAGTGTAATATATATTGAATTATCATTGTAAATATAGGAAAGTGTGTAAAAGTACATAAATAAACAACTTTTTAATTTTTTTTTTCAAATCATGTCTTTGAGTTACAAAATGTGAGTGAAAATGCCTTTCAAACAGTGTTGTTTCAAATAAATTACATGCTAGGATATGCGAGTCATCTAAATTATTTACTGCAGAATTTATAGATAGCTGGTTCTGAAAGGAATTTTGAAAGTTTTCTCATTAGAGTAAAATTTTTACAAAGGTTGTTCATAATTATATAGTTTTCGAAATGACTATCTACAAAATTTAGCATAACACATGTAGTGATATGCTATACCTGTATGAGTATTTAGAACATAAGGACAAAGGCTACAATGTGAAACAAATGGTCTTTGGCAAAAAGTGCAAAATGTATGAAATTCATAAATTAATTTTATCCATAAAATATTTTTTTTAAAAAATTCAGAGCTATATGCAAAATTTAAAACAAATTATGATTGGAAACATTAAAAATCAAGATTTGTACTAACAAGCAGAAATGAAATTAGTGCAAATTAAAAGTAAAGCATTCATAATTTAGAAACAAGATAAAAGATTTAAAAAATACAATTTTTATAAATATTGCACGTCTACCTGAATTTCACATTTATAAAAACAACAGTTAAAAAAATACCACACATTGGAACAATATATACAGGAACTAATTTGTTATCAGTACACTACACATTAAACATCTTTTAGAAGTGGTTTTGAAATCGCTGCAAATAAATTTTGGCATCCAATAGTATTCAATCAATGATGATGGTCTCCCACTAAGAACTCAACATGACAATAATTTAAAATAATGGCTTATTCCTGGCAAAAAAGGAATTACATTAAGAAGCAAAAACATAAGTACTTTTTTTTATAGAAAACCAATTAGAAAAATATGAATGCCAGGATTTAAAGAAATAGAACAAAAGGTATTTAGAAATGCCAAGAAAAAAGCAGAAAAAAATAAAATTGAAACTGGAAAAATAATAACTGCATATAAAAGAGTGGGGTGCTCAATATCAATTGTTATAATTTCTTACTAGTTCTATTCCAAAATGCAGAGTTAGTGTAAAAATGTAGTACAGAGGACCCCACGCCTTTACCACGATGACATTAATTTTCTAGTTAATCATTTTATTCTTATATAAGATTTATTTCTTACTTTTTAGTTTGATAAAAAAGCATGTTTATTAAAACTATAATTTAAATTAATTGTGCTTCAAATACGTCAGACTGAACAAATTACGTATTATCACAACAAATGCCAAATCTAATAATAACACACCAAGTTGGCAACCCTGATTGGTAATTGCGTCTTATTGCAACCTATTAGCGATATTATATGAAATGAAGCACCTGGCAGCCAATTCAGTGTGTACCACACATAGGAAATCGGGGTGGCCAACTCAGCGAGTTATTTAGTCAGCGATTGTCGCAAAAATACACAAGTACCCTCCGAGTTCCTGTGTGTTGAACGTGCTGAATTGGTAAACAGGTGCTTTGTTTCATATAATGTCACCAATTGGTTGTGATAATACGTAAGTACCAAGATTTATGTTTTTTCACTTGTGTACAACATACCTGTAATACAGTAGTTTTTGTACCCAAGCTGTATTAATTTTTGGTACTTTCATAATATTGCAACCATATTGGTGAAATTATATGTAATACAACACATGGTAGTCAATCTGGCGCATACGACGCATGCAAAATCAGGGTCACCAACTTGGCACGTTATCTTGAACATTGGCATTGTTGTGGTAATATGTATCGTAAAATCTGGTGTATGGTGCACACTTTTAACACAAAAAATAAGATTGAATTTTATGCGTGCACGTTATATACCAGGTATAAAAATAAGAGCTTTAAAAAATGTGAGCACAGGAAAAAAAATTAGATTTCTACATAGATCAAAATAATGGTTATTTAAAAGAAATGGCATTCCTTATGAACTTAAAGGGTTGCACTTCTAGATGTATACTATTTTTTACTAAAGCTTAGAATAAATGACTTTCAAACTTTAAGAGCATGACTCGCATATATCTCAGGTTTCTTCATGAAAATGGGGGTGCACATTTTCAGCAAATAAACATTAAAATTAAAAATTGCTACTTGAAAGTATAAGTGCATGTAATACGATGGTATACATGATATGCCAGATTTTATGGTAAAAACATAATTTTTCTCTACCTTTCTTTAATGAGTAAAAGCATAAAATACATTTATATTGGGTTAAATATAAAGAATCTGATATATATACTTCATTTATTTTCATCCAAATAAACAAAACACTATAGTCACAATAAATAACCATAAAATAAATGTATGAAATAATTTCTTTACGAGAACTTTTAAGACATTTTCCGTAAGTTTACCAATAAGCTAGAAAAGTTCTTTAATATCTACAAGAAATTAGTCTCTTAAAAAGATTACTAATTGAAAACAAAAATTTATTTTGTAGGCTTGCCTTTTCAAGACATGCAAGCTATTTTAAAGTTCAATATGAAAATAAAACTATTCCAATGTAGCAAAGGAATACTTAAATCATTATTTGCCTATAAGCAAGTGCCCAAAAAATCAACAAGTGACTTATTATGAATCAAGTAAATTTCATTAAGATATGTGACTACCCAAAATTCGCAGTTTTGGTGAAAATTTTCAAAAATTACTTTTGTGTTTTTATTTTAAAGACTATACATTTAAGATTCCAAAAACACTCTATTTTTGTTTCTATGATATCTAGAAGCAAAGTTATAGCATAATTAGTAAACTGGAATTGGAGTTAACAAAACCAGATGCTGATCCCTACACAAAATATTTTTAAGATATTGAATTTAAAATTTCAGAACATGTTTTATTTAGTTCTATCTGTGTTATGAATCAAAATCTAATCTCTGTGTATATACAGTGAACCCAAAAAGTGTTCGTACACTTGCAATTTCCTATAAAATTTATTGTTTCCGACTAATAAAAATTAATATTTTGGAATTGTAATTTTTTTATATCTGTAACTTGTTCTTGGTGGAATGACATAATTATTTTTTTAAAAATTGTATAACTATTATTTTTAAAAATTCATAATCAAAAAGCTCCTGAAAAATTACGCCACTAAAGTCTTAGAACACTTAACAAAAATCTCAACATAGCTTTAAATTTGTATTTCTTTCTTAGTTTAGAACTTGTAGGATATCTTTTAGTGTCCACAACAACTTTTGGACATCTTGATATAGATTTATTGAGTTTTTGTAATTTCTGCATTGATTTTCCTCCATGCTCCTGTGATTATTGTTTTTACTTCCCATTATGTGTTTATATGTCATGTTTTCTTTTTATTTAAATCTAGTTCTCCCCAATATGATCTGCTGGGCTAAATAAATTGATTGAGGAGGTGTTTTCAAACTTTGGGTACAGTTATAGAGACACCAGCAGTGTACATTGAGAGCAGTTCGCTTGGCGTCATTATCCTGTTAAAAAATGAAGTCGTCTGAAATATCCAAATTTTGAGAGGATAATTTAAAATTTTCTTTAAAATATTTAAATAGAGAGCTCATGATTCTCAATACCATCAAAAAAATACCAAATTACCTAATTCCTGAAGCCTATTTACACCCCCCCCCCTCCCCGCAAGAACACCTCTGTTGTGAAGCATGGAGGTGGAGGAGCTCTTGTTTCCACATAAATTCACTGGATTAAATGCCTCATTTTTTCCTTTAAAACTATTATATGCCCATCAGAACCAAAAATGTTGAATTTTCTGTCATCCCAATCACTTTCCTGTCAATTTTGAATTTTCTGAAACTTAAGTCACAAGAATCTAGTTGGATGAATGAACCATGGAAGTGGAAGTGTTCTTGCGTGGGGGAGTAAATCAGCCACATAATTAAGTAATTTTTGATGGTTTTGAGAATCATGAGCTCTAGTCAAATATTTTAAAGAGAAATTTTAAATTGTCTGTCCAAAATTTGATATTGAACACGACTTCATATTTTAACAGGATAATGAAGCCAAGCGTACTGCTCTCAAAGTACACCGCTGGTGTCTTTATAACTGCCCCAAAATTTTGTGATAACGCCTTCTCAATCAATTTATTTAGCCCAGCAGAGCATATTTGGGGAGAACTAGATTTAAAATAAAAAAACATGACATAAACACATAATGGGAAGTAAAAATAATAATCACAGAAGCATGGAGGTAAATCGATGCAGAAATTACAAAAACTCATTAAATCTATATCAAGATGTCCAAAAGTTGTTGTGGACACTAAAAGATATCCTACTAAGTTCTAAATTAAGAAAGAAATACAATATTTAAAGCTATGTTGAGATTTTTGTTAAGTGTTCTAAGACTTTAGTGGCGTAATTTTTCAGGAGCTTTTTGATTATTAATTTTAAAAATAATAGTTATGCTATTTTTAAAAAAATAATTATGTCATTCCATTAAGAACAAGTTGCAGATATCATAAAAAAATTACAATTTCTATACATTAATTTTTATTAGTCGAAATCATTAAATTTTATAGGAAACTGCAAGTGTACGAACACTTTTGGGGTTCACTGTATTTTTTAAATGTAAAAAAATATCATTAATTTTTTAAAAATCGAGTTTTTGCATAAAATTTGGCATATTTAAAAAACTTTTAAAAGTAATACATATCTTTTAATTCCTAATATATAAAGATGTTCCATTATTTATGTATAAATATTATTTGAATACATTCATTAGAATTTGTGTAAAAGATCCTAATTGCAATTTTTCATGAAAATTTTACTAAACTCGACAATTTTTATAATCTATAAAACTCTCCAGAAAACAGCAAAAGGGTTGAAAATTAGTTAAACATGAAGCTAAAGAGTTTGAGCTATAAATATGGTGAGTTTAAGAAATGTACAACTAGTAGAACATTTTTCATATTGTATTTAAATCTTTAAAAAGCATTGTCTGAGAAACTATGTTTTTTGGCTTCACGGTAAAGTTCACAAATGGATTTCTTTTTAAGACATTGAATTAACATTTTAAGAAAACTTTTATTTTATTTTATTTGTATTATAGACTATAATCTCTGTGTATGTATTTATGCATTTATTGCACATACAATTTGTGAGAAAAAACATGCTTTTTTTTTTAAAAATTGACAATTTCAAAAAAA
>BMAO01030538.1:0-14209 GCA_019973975.1 Trichonephila clavata
TCCCCTGCCAAATATCCAAAAAATGTGAAATTTTTTATTGCAATAACTTTGATCTAATTGAAATTTTGAAAAGCGCTACATGTATTCGTGATCAGCGTCGGATTTTAAATAAGAAAATTGAGTTTGGTTGGAATAGGAGTTAGAAATTTTTTCCCTGTTCATGACGTCTCCCCTGCCAAATATCCAAAAAATGTGAAATTTTTTATTGCAATAACTTTGATCTAATTGAAATTTTGAAAAGCGCTACATGTATTCGTGATCAGCGTCGGATTTTAAATAAGAAATTGAGTTTGGTTGGAATAGGAGTTAGAAATTTTTTCCCTGTTCATGACGTCTCCCCTGCCAAATATCCAAAAAATGTGAAATTTTTATTGCAATAACTTTTGATCTAATTGAAATTTTGAAAAGCGCTACATGTATTCGTGATCAGCGTCGGATTTTAAATAAGAAAATTGAGTTTGGTTGGAATAGGAGTTAGAAATTTTTCCCTGTTCATGACGTCTCCCCTGCCAAATATCCAAAAAATGTGAAATTTTATTATTGCAATAACTTTTGATCTAATTGAAATTTGAAAAGCGCTACATGTATTCGTGATCAGCGTCGGATTTTAAATAAGAAAATTGAGTTTGGTTGGAATAGGAGTTAGAAATTTTTCCCTGTTCATGACGTCTCCCCTGCCAAATATCCAAAAAATGTGAAATTTTTTATTGCAATAACTTTTGATCTAATTGAAATTTTGAAAAGCGCTACATGTATTCGTGATCAGCGTCGGATTTTAAATAAGAAAATTGAGTTTGGTTGGAATAGGAGTTAGAAATTTTTTCCCTGTTCATGACGTCTCCCTGCCAAATATCCAAAAAATGTGAAATTTTATTATTGCAATAACTTTTGATCTAATTGAAATTTGAAAAGCGCTACATGTATTCGTGATCAGCGTCGGATTTAAATAAGAAAATTGAGTTTGGTGGAATAGGAGTTAGAAATTTTTTCCCTGTTCATGACGTCTCCCTGCCAAATATCCAAAAAATGTTAAATTTTATTATTGCAATAACTTTTGATCTAATTGAAATTTTGAAAAGCGCTACATGTATTCGTGATCAGCGTCGGATTTTAAATAAGAAAATTGAGTTTGGTTGAATAGGAGTTAGAAATTTTTCCCTGTTCATGACGTCTCCCCTTCCAAATATCCAAAAAATGTGAACATTTTTATTGCAATAACTTTTGATCTAATTGAAATTTTGAAAAGTGCTACATGTATTCGTGATCAGCGTCGGATTTTACATGAGAAAATTGAGTTTGGTTGGCATAGGAGTTAGAAATTTTTTCCCTGTTCATGACGTCTCCCTGCCAAATATCCAAAAAATGTGAAATTTTATTATTGCAATAACTTTTGATCTAATTGAAATTTTGAAAAGCGCTACATGTATTCGTGATCAGCGTCGGATTTTAAATAAGAAAATTGAGTTTGGTTGAATAGGAGTTAGAAATTTTTCCCTGTTCATGACGTCTCCCCTGCCAAATATCCAAAAAATGTGAAATTTTTTATTGCAATAACTTTGATCTAATTGAAATTTTGAAAAGCGCTACATGTATTCGTGATCAGCGTCGGATTTTACATAAGAAAATTGAGTTTGGTTGGAATAGGAGTTAGAAATTTTTCCCTGTTCATGACGTCTCCCCTGCCAAATATCCAAAAAATGTGAAATTTTTTATTGCAATAACTTTTGATCTAATTGAAATTTTGAAAAGCGCTACATGTATTCGTGATCAGCGTCGGATTTTAAATAAGAAAATTGAGTTTGGTTGAATAGGAGTTAGAAATTTTTCCCTGTTCATGACGTCTCCCCTGCCAAATATCCAAAAAATGTGAAATTTTTATTGCAATAACTTTTGATCTAATTGAAATTTTGAAAAGCGCTACATGTATTCGTGATCAGCGTCGGATTTTAATAAGAAAATTGAGTTTGGTTGAATAGGAGTTAGAAATTTTTCCCTGTTCATGACGTCTCCCTGCCAAATATCCAAAAAATGTGAAATTTTTTATTGCAATAACTTTTGATCTAATTGAAATTTGAAAAGCGCTACATGTATTCGTGATCAGCGTCGGATTTAAATAAGAAAATTGAGTTTGGTTGAATAGGAGTTAGAAATTTTTCCCTGTTCATGACGTCTCCCCTGCCAAATATCCAAAAAATGTGAAATTTTTATTGCAATAACTTTTGATCTAATTGAAATTTTGAAAAGCGCTACATGTATTCGTGATCAGCGTCGGATTTTAAATAAGAAAATTGAGTTTGGTTGAATAGGAGTTAGAAATTTTTCCCTGTTCATGACGTCTCCCCTGCCAAATATCCAAAAAATGTGAAATTTTATTATTGCAATAACTTTTGATCTAATTGAAATTTTGAAAAGCGCTACATGTATTCGTGATCAGCGTCGGATTTTAAATAAGAAAATTGAGTTTGGTTGAATAGGAGTTAGAAATTTTTCCCTGTTCATGACGTCTCCCCTGCCAAATATCCAAAAAATGTGAAATTTTTTATTGCAATAACTTTTGATCTAATTGAAATTTTGAAAAGCGCTACATGTATTCGTGATCAGCGTCGGATTTTAAATAAGAAAATTGAGTTTGGTTGAATAGGAGTTAGAAATTTTTTCCCTGTTCATGACGTCTCCCCTGCCAAATATCCAAAAAATGTGAAATTTTTTATTGCAATAACTTTTGATCTAATTGAAATTTTGAAAAGCGCTACATGTATTCGTGATCAGCGTCGGATTTTAAATAAGAAAATTGAGTTTGGTTGAATAGGAGTTAGAAATTTTTTCCCTGTTCATGACGTCTCCCCTGCCAAATATCCAAAAAATGTGAAATTTTATTATTGCAATAACTTTTGATCTAATTGAAATTTTGAAAAGCGCTACATGTATTCGTGATCAGCGTCGGATTTTAAATAAGAAAATTGAGTTTGGTTGAATAGGAGTTAGAAATTTTTTCCCTGTTCATGACGTCTCCCCTGCCAAATATCCAAAAAATGTGAAATTTTTATTGCAATAACTTTTGATCTAATTGAAATTTTGAAAAGCGCTACATGTATTCGTGATCAGCGTCGGATTTTAAATAAGAAAATTGAGTTTGGTTGAATAGGAGTTAGAAATTTTTTCCCTGTTCATGACGTCTCCCCTGCCAAATATCCAAAAAATGTGAAATTTTATTATTGCAATAACTTTTGATCTAATTGAAATTTTGAAAAGCGCTACATGTATTCGTGATCAGCGTCGGATTTTAAATAAGAAAATTGAGTTTGGTTGGAATAGGAGTTAGAAATTTTTCCCTGTTCATGACGTCTCCCCTGCCAAATATCCAAAAAATGTGAAATTTTATTATTGCAATAACTTTTGATCTAATTGAAATTTTGAAAAGCGCTACATGTATTCGTGATCAGCGTCGGATTTTAAATAAGAAAATTGAGTTTGGTTGGAATAGGAGTTAGAAATTTTTTCCCTGTTCATGACGTCTCCCCTGCCAAATATCCAAAAAATGTGAAATTTTATTATTGCAATAACTTTTGATCTAATTGAAATTTTGAAAAGCGCTACATGTATTCGTGATCAGCGTCGGATTTTAAATAAGAAAATGAGTTTGGTTTGAATAGGAGTTAGAAATTTTTTCCCTGTTCATGACGTCTCCCCTGCCAAATATCCAAAAAATGTGAAATTTTTTATTGCAATAACTTTTGATCTAATTGAAATTTTGAAAAGCGCTACATGTATTCGTGATCAGCGTCGGATTTTAAATAAGAAAATTGAGTTTGGTTGGAATAGGAGTTAGAAATTTTTCCCTGTTCATGACGTCTCCCCTGCCAAATATCCAAAAAATGTGAAATTTTATTATTGCAATAACTTTTGATCTAATTGAAATTTTGAAAAGCGCTACATGTATTCGTGATCAGCGTCGGATTTTAAATAAGAAAATTGAGTTTGGATTGAATAGGAGTTAGAAATTTTTTCCCTGTTCATGACGTCTCCCCTGCCAAATATCCAAAAAATGTGAAATTTTATTATTGCAATAACTTTTGATCTAATTGAAATTTTGAAAAGCGCTACATGTATTCGTGATCAGCGTCGGATTTTAAATAAGAAAATTGAGTTTGGTTTGAATAGGAGTTAGAAATTTTTCCCTGTTCATGACGTCTCCCCTGCCAAATATCCAAAAAATGTGAAATTTTTTATTGCAATAACTTTTGATCTAATTGAAATTTTGAAAAGCGCTACATGTATTCGTGATCAGCGTCGGATTTTAAATAAGAAAATTGAGTTTGGTTGAATAGGAGTTAGAAATTTTTTCCCTGTTCATGACGTCTCCCCTGCCAAATATCCAAAAAATGTGAAATTTTTTATTGCAATAACTTTTGATCTAATTGAAATTTTGAAAAGCGCTACATGTATTCGTGATCAGCGTCGGATTTTACATAAGAAAATTGAGTTTGGTTGAATAGGAGTTAGAAATTTTTCCCTGTTCATGACGTCTCCCCTGCCAAATATCCAAAAAATGTGAAATTTTATTATTGCAATAACTTTGATCTAATTGAAATTTTGAAAAGCGCTACATGTATTCGTGATCAGCGTCGGATTTTAAATAAGAAAATTGAGTTTGGTTGAATAGGAGTTAGAAATTTTTTCCCTGTTCATGACGTCTCCCCTGCCAAATATCCAAAAAATGTGAAATTTTATTATTGCAATAACTTTTGATCTAATTGAAATTTTGAAAAGCGCTACATGTATTCGTGATCAGCGTCGGATTTTAAATAAGAAAATTGAGTTTGGTTGAATAGGAGTTAGAAATTTTTCCCTGTTCATGACGTCTCCCCTGCCAAATATCCAAAAAATGTGAAATTTTTTATTGCAATAACTTTTGATCTAATTGAAATTTTGAAAAGCGCTACATGTATTCGTGATCAGCGTCGGATTTTAAATAAGAAAATTGAGTTTGGTTGAATAGGAGTTAGAAATTTTTTCCCTGTTCATGACGTCTCCCCTGCCAAATATCCAAAAAATGTGAAATTTTATTATTGCAATAACTTTTGATCTAATTGAAATTTTGAAAAGCGCTACATGTATTCGTGATCAGCGTCGGATTTTAAATAAGAAAATGAGTTTGGTTGAATAGGAGTTAGAAATTTTTTCCCTGTTCATGACGTCTCCCCTGCCAAATATCCAAAAAATGTGAAATTTTTTTATTGCAATAACTTTTGATCTAATTGAAATTTTGAAAAGCGCTACATGTATTCGTGATCAGCGTCGGATTTTAAATAAGAAAATTGAGTTTGGTTGGAATAGGAGTTAGAAATTTTTTCCCTGTTCATGACGTCTCCCCTGCCAAATATCCAAAAAAATGTAAAATTTTTTATTGCAATAACTTTTGATCTAATTGAAATTTTGAAAAGCGCTACATGTATTCGTGATCAGCGTCGGATTTTAAATAAGAAAATTGAGTTTGGTGAATAGGAGTTAGAAATTTTTTCCCTGTTCATGACGTCTCCCTGCCAAATATCCAAAAAATGTGAAATTTATTATTGCAATAACTTTTGATCTAATTGAAATTTGAAAAGCGCTACATGTATTCGTGATCAGCGTCGGATTTTAAATAAGAAAATTGAGTTTGTGGAATAGGAGTTAGAAATTTTTTCCCTGTTCATGACGTCTCCCTGCCAAATATCCAAAAAATGTGAAATTTTATTGCAATAACTTTTGATCTAATTGAAATTTTGAAAAGCGCTACATGTATTCGTGATCAGCGTCGGATTTTAAATAAGAAAATGAGTTTGGTTGAATAGGAGTTAGAAATTTTTCCCTGTTCATGACGTCTCCCTGCCAAATATCCAAAAAATGTGAAATTTTTTATTGCAATAACTTTTGATCTAATTGAAATTTTGAAAAGCGCTACATGTATTCGTGATCAGCGTCGGATTTTAAATAAGAAAATTGAGTTTGGTTGAATAGGAGTTAGAAATTTTTTCCCTGTTCATGACGTCTCCCCTGCCAAATATCCAAAAAATGTGAAATTTTTTTATTGCAATAACTTTTGATCTAATTGAAATTTGAAAAGCGCTACATGTATTCGTGATCAGCGTCGATTTTACATAAGAAAATTGAGTTTGGTTGAATAGGAGTTAGAAATTTTTTCCCTGTTCATGACGTCTCCCCTGCCAAATATCCAAAAAATGTGAAATTTTTATTGCAATAACTTTTGATCTAATTGAAATTTGAAAAGCGCTACATGTATTCGTGATCAGCGTCGATTTTAAATAAGAAAATTGAGTTTGCTTGGAATAGGAGTTAGAAATTTTTTCCCTGTTCATGACGTCTCCCCTGCCAAATATCCAAAAAATGTGAAATTTTATTATTGCAATAACTTTTGATCTAATTGAAATTTTGAAAAGCGCTACATGTATTCGTGATCAGCGTCGGATTTAAATAAGAAAATTGAGTTTGTTGGAATAGGAGTTAGAAATTTTTCCCTGTTCATGACGTCTCCCCTGCCAAATATCCAAAAAATGTGAAATTTTTTATTGCAATAACTTTTGATCTAATTGAAATTTTGAAAAGCGCTACATGTATTCGTGATCAGCGTCGGATTTTAAATAAGAAAATTGAGTTTGGTTGGAATAGGAGTTAGAAATTTTTCCCTGTTCATGACGTCTCCCTGCCAAATATCCAAAAAATGTGAAATTTTATTATTGCAATAACTTTGATCTAATTGAAATTTTGAAAAGCGCTACATGTATTCGTGATCAGCGTCGGATTTAAATAAGAAAATTGAGTTGGTTGAATAGGAGTTAGAAATTTTTCCCTGTTCATGACGTCTCCCCTGCCAAATATCCAAAAAATGTGAAAATTTTTATTGCAATAACTTTTGATCTAATTGAAATTTTGAAAAGCGCTACATGTATTCGTGATCAGCGTCGGATTTTAAATAAGAAAATTGAGTTTGGTTGGAATAGGAGTTAGAAATTTTTCCCTGTTCATGACGTCTCCCCTGCCAAATATCCAAAAAATGTGAAATTTTATTATTGCAATAACTTTTGATCTAATTGAAATTTTGAAAAGCGCTACATGTATTCGTGATCAGCGTCGGATTTTAAATAAGAAAATTGAGTTTGGCTGAATAGGAGTTAGAAATTTTTTCCCTGTTCATGACGTCTCCCCTGCCAAATATCCAAAAAATGTGAAATTTTTATTGCAATAACTTTTGATCTAATTGAAATTTTGAAAAGCGCTACATGTATTCGTGATCAGCGTCGGATTTAAATAAGAAAATTGAGTTTGCTGAATAGGAGTTAGAAATTTTTCCCTGTTCATGACGTCTCCCCTGCCAAATATCCAAAAAATGTGAAATTTTATTATTGCAATAACTTTTGATCTAATTGAAATTTTGAAAAGCGCTACATGTATTCGTGATCAGCGTCGGATTTTAAATAAGAAAATTGAGTTGGTTGAATAGGAGTTAGAAATTTTTTCCCTGTTCATGACGTCTCCCCTGCCAAATATCCAAAAAATGTGAAATTTTTATTGCAATAACTTTTGATCTAATTGAAATTTGAAAAGCGCTACATGTATTCGTGATCAGCGTCGGATTTTACAATAAGAAAATTGAGTTTGGTTGAATAGGAGTTAGAAATTTTTCCCTGTTCATGACGTCTCCCCTGCCAAATATCCAAAAAATGTGAAATTTTATTGCAATAACTTTTATCTAATTGAAATTTTGAAAAGCGCTACATGTATTCGTGATCAGCGTCGGATTTAAATAAGAAAATGAGTTTGGTGGAATAGGAGTTAGAAATTTTTTCCCTGTTCATGACGTCTCCCCTGCCAAATATCCAAAAAAATGTGAAATTTATTATTGCAATAACTTTTGATCTAATTGAAATTTTGAAAAGCGCTACATGTATTCGTGATCAGCGTCGATTTTAAATAAGAAAATTGAGTTTGGTTGGAATAGGAGTTAGAAATTTTTTCCCTGTTCATGACGTCTCCCCTGCCAAATATCCAAAAAATGTGAAATTTTTTATTGCAATAACTTTTGATCTAATTGAAATTTGAAAAGCGCTACATGTATTCGTGATCAGCGTCGGATTTACATAAGAAAATTGAGTTTGGTTGAATAGGAGTTAGAAATTTTTCCCTGTTCATGACGTCTCCCCTGCCAAATATCCAAAAAATGTGAAATTTTATTATTGCAATAACTTTTGATCTAATTGAAATTTTGAAAAGCGCTACATGTATTCGTGATCAGCGTCGATTTTAAATAAGAAAATTGAGTTTGTTTGAATAGGAGTTAGAAATTTTTTCCCTGTTCATGACGTCTCCCCTGCCAAATATCCAAAAAATGTGAAATTTTATTATTGCAATAACTTTTGATCTAATTGAAATTTTGAAAAGCGCTACATGTATTCGTGATCAGCGTCGGATTTACATAAGAAAATGAGTTTGGTTGAATAGGAGTTAGAAATTTTTCCCTGTTCATGACGTCTCCCCTGCCAAATATCCAAAAAAATGTGAAATTTTTTATTGCAATAACTTTTGATCTAATTGAAATTTGAAAAGCGCTACATGTATTCGTGATCAGCGTCGGATTTAAATAAGAAAATTGAGTTTGGTTGAATAGGAGTTAGAAATTTTTTCCCTGTTCATGACGTCTCCCCTGCCAAATATCCAAAAAATGTAAATTTTTATTGCAATAACTTTTGATCTAATTGAAATTTTGAAAAGCGCTACATGTATTCGTGATCAGCGTCGGATTTTAATAAGAAAATTGAGTTGGTTGAATAGGAGTTAGAAATTTTTTCCCTGTTCATGACGTCTCCCCTGCCAAATATCCAAAAAATGTGAAATTTTTTATTGCAATAACTTTTGATCTAATTGAAATTTGAAAAGCGCTACATGTATTCGTGATCAGCGTCGATTTTACAATAAGAAAATTGAGTTTGTTGGAATAGAGTTAGAAATTTTTCCCTGTTCATGACGTCTCCCCTGCCAAATATCCAAAAAATGTGAAATTTTTTATTGCAATAACTTTTGATCTAATTGAAATTTTGAAAAGCGCTACATGTATTCGTGATCAGCGTCGGATTTTAACATAAGAAAATTGAGTTTGGTTGAATAGGAGTTAGAAATTTTTTCCCTGTTCATGACGTCTCCCCTGCCAAATATCCAAAAAATGTGAAATTTTTATTGCAATAACTTTTGATCTAATTGAAATTTTGAAAAAGCGCTACATGTATTCGTGATCAGCGTCGGATTTTAAATAAGAAAATTGAGTTTGGTTGGAATAGGAGTTAGAAATTTTTTCCCTGTTCATGACGTCTCCCCTGCCAAATATCCAAAAAATGTGAAATTTTATTATTGCAATAACTTTTGATCTAATTGAAATTTTGAAAAGCGCTACATGTATTCGTGATCAGCGTCGGATTTTAAATAAGAAAATTGAGTTTGGTTGAATAGAGTTAGAAATTTTTTCCCTGTTCATGACGTCTCCCCTGCCAAATATCCAAAAAATGTGAAATTTTTTATTGCAATAACTTTTGATCTAATTGAAATTTTGAAAAGCGCTACATGTATTCGTGATCAGCGTCGGATTTAAATAAGAAAATTGAGTTTGGTTGAATAGGAGTTAGAAATTTTTTCCCTGTTCATGACGTCTCCCCTGCCAAATATCCAAAAAATGTGAAATTTTTTATTGCAATAACTTTTGATCTAATTGAAATTTTGAAAAGCGCTACATGTATTCGTGATCAGCGTCGGATTTTACATAAGAAAATTGAGTTTGGTGGAATAGGAGTTAGAAATTTTTTCCCTGTTCATGACGTCTCCCCTGCCAAATATCCAAAAAAATGTGAAATTTTTTTATTGCAATAACTTTTGATCTAATTGAAATTTTGAAAAGCGCTACATGTATTCGTGATCAGCGTCGGATTTAAATAAGAAAATTGAGTTTGTTGAATAGGAGTTAGAAATTTTTTCCCTGTTCATGACGTCTCCCCTGCCAAATATCCAAAAAATGTGAAATTTTTTATTGCAATAACTTTTGATCTAATTGAAATTTTGAAAAGCGCTACATGTATTCGTGATCAGCGTCGGATTTTAAATAAGAAAATGAGTTTGTTGGAATAGGAGTTAGAAATTTTTTCCCTGTTCATGACGTCTCCCCTGCCAAATATCCAAAAAATGTGAAATTTTATTATTGCAATAACTTTGATCTAATTGAAATTTTGAAAAGCGCTACATGTATTCGTGATCAGCGTCGGATTTAATAAGAAATTGAGTTTGGTTGGAATAGGAGTTAGAAATTTTTCCCTGTTCATGACGTCTCCCCTGCCAAATATCCAAAAAATGTGAAATTTTATTATTGCAATAACTTTTGATCTAATTGAAATTTTGAAAAGCGCTACATGTATTCGTGATCAGCGTCGGATTTTAAATAAGAAAATGAGTTTGTGTTGAATAGGAGTTAGAAATTTTTCCCTGTTCATGACGTCTCCCCTGCCAAATATCCAAAAAATGTGAAATTTTTTATTGCAATAACTTTTGATCTAATTGAAATTTTGAAAAGCGCTACATGTATTCGTGATCAGCGTCGGATTTTAAATAAGAAAATTGAGTTTGTTTGAATAGGAGTTAGAAATTTTTCCCTGTTCATGACGTCTCCCCTGCCAAATATCCAAAAAATGTTGAAATTTTTTATTGCAATAACTTTTGATCTAATTGAAATTTTGAAAAGCGCTACATGTATTCGTGATCAGCGTCGGATTTTACAATAAGAAAATGAGTTTGGTCTGAATAGAGTTAGAAATTTTTTCCCTGTTCATGACGTCTCCCCTGCCAAATATCCAAAAAATGTGAAATTTTATTATTGCAATAACTTTTGATCTAATTGAAATTTGAAAAGCGCTACATGTATTCGTGATCAGCGTCGGATTTTAAATAAGAAAATTGAGTTTGGCTGAATAGGAGTTAGAAATTTTTCCCTGTTCATGACGTCTCCCCTGCCAAATATCCAAAAAATGTGAAATTTTATTATTGCAATAACTTTTGATCTAATTGAAATTTTGAAAAGCGCTACATGTATTCGTGATCAGCGTCGATTTTAAATAAGAAAATTGAGTTTGGTTGAATAGAGTTAGAAATTTTTCCCTGTTCATGACGTCTCCCCTGCCAAATATCCAAAAAAATGTGAAATTTTATTATTGCAATAACTTTGATCTAATTGAAATTTTGAAAAGCGCTACATGTATTCGTGATCAGCGTCGGATTTACATAAGAAAATTGAGTTTGCTTGGAATAGAGTTAGAAATTTTTTCCCTGTTCATGACGTCTCCCCTGCCAAATATCCAAAAAATGTGAAATTTTATTATTGCAATAACTTTTGATCTAATTGAAATTTTGAAAAGCGCTACATGTATTCGTGATCAGCGTCGGATTTTAAATAAGAAAATTGAGTTTGGTTGAATAGGAGTTAGAAATTTTTTCCCTGTTCATGACGTCTCCCCTGCCAAATATCCAAAAAATGTGAAATTTTTATTGCAATAACTTTTGATCTAATTGAAATTTTGAAAAGCGCTACATGTATTCGTGATCAGCGTCGGATTTTACATAAGAAAATTGAGTTTGGTTGGAATAGGAGTTAGAAATTTTTTCCCTGTTCATGACGTCTCCCCTGCCAAATATCCAAAAAATGTGAAATTTTATTATTGCCAATAACTTTTGATCTAATTGAAATTTTGAAAAGCGCTACATGTATTCGTGATCAGCGTCGGATTTAAATAAGAAAATGAGTTTGGTTGAATAGGAGTTAGAAATTTTTTCCCTGTTCATGACGTCTCCCCTGCCAAATATCCAAAAAATGTGAAATTTATTATTGCAATAACTTTTGATCTAATTGAAATTTTGAAAAGCGCTACATGTATTCGTGATCAGCGTCGGATTTTAAATAAGAAAATTGAGTTTGGTTGGAATAGGAGTTAGAAATTTTTCCCTGTTCATGACGTCTCCCCTGCCAAATATCCAAAAAATGTGAAATTTTTATTGCAATAACTTTTGATCTAATTGAAATTTTGAAAAGCGCTACATGTATTCGTGATCAGCGTCGGATTTTAAATAAGAAAATTGAGTTTGGTGGAATAGGAGTTAGAAATTTTTTCCCTGTTCATGACGTCTCCCCTGCCAAATATCCAAAAAATGTGAAATTTTTATTGCAATAACTTTTGATCTAATTGAAATTTTGAAAAGCGCTACATGTATTCGTGATCAGCGTCGGATTTAAATAAGAAAATTGAGTTTGGTTTGAATAGGAGTTAGAAATTTTTCCCTGTTCATGACGTCTCCCCTGCCAAATATCCAAAAAATGTGAAATTTTATTATTGCAATAACTTTTGATCTAATTGAAATTTTGAAAAGCGCTACATGTATTCGTGATCAGCGTCGGATTTTAAATAAGAAAATTGAGTTTGGCTTGAATAGGAGTTAGAAATTTTTTCCCTGTTCATGACGTCTCCCCTGCCAAATATCCAAAAAATGTGAAATTTTATTATTGCAATAACTTTTGATCTAATTGAAATTTTGAAAAGCGCTACATGTATTCGTGATCAGCGTCGGATTTTAAATAAGAAAAATTGAGTTTGGTTGAATAGGAGTTAGAAATTTTTTCCCTGTTCATGACGTCTCCCCTGCCAAATATCCAAAAAATGTGAAATTTTATTATTGCAATAACTTTTGATCTAATTGAAATTTTGAAAAAGCGCTACATGTATTCGTGATCAGCGTCGGATTTTAAATAAGAAAATTGAGTTTGGTTTGAATAGGAGTTAGAAATTTTTCCCTGTTCATGACGTCTCCCCTGCCAAATATCCAAAAAATGTGAAATTTTTATTGCAATAACTTTTGATCTAATTGAAATTTTGAAAAGCGCTACATGTATTCGTGATCAGCGTCGGATTTTAAATAAGAAAATTGAGTTTGGTTGGAATAGGAGTTAGAAATTTTTTCCCTGTTCATGACGTCTCCCCTGCCAAATATCCAAAAAATGTGAAATTTTATTATTGCAATAACTTTTGATCTAATTGAAATTTTGAAAAGCGCTACATGTATTCGTGATCAGCGTCGGATTTTAAATAAGAAAATTGAGTTTGGTTGAATAGGAGTTAGAAATTTTTTTCCCTGTTCATGACGTCTCCCCTGCCAAATATCCAAAAAATGTGAAATTTTATTATTGCAATAACTTTTGATCTAATTGAAATTTTGAAAAGCGCTACATGTATTCGTGATCAGCGTCGGATTTTAAATAGAAAATTGAGTTTGGTTGAATAGGAGTTAGAAATTTTTTCCCTGTTCATGACGTCTCCCTGCCAAATATCCAAAAATGTGAAATTTATTATTGCAATAACTTTTGATCTAATTGAAATTTTGAAAAGCGCTACATGTATTCGTGATCAGCGTCGGATTTTAAATAAGAAAATTGAGTTTGTTGGAATAGGAGTTAGAAATTTTTTCCCTGTTCATGACGTCTCCCCTGCCAAATATCCAAAAAATGTGAAATTTTTTATTGCAATAACTTTTGATCTAATTGAAATTTGAAAAGCGCTACATGTATTCGTGATCAGCGTCGGATTTAATAAGAAAATTGAGTTTGGTTTGAATAGGAGTTAGAAATTTTTCCCTGTTCATGACGTCTCCCCTGCCAAATATCCAAAAAATGTAAATTTTTTATTGCAATAACTTTTGATCTAATTGAAATTTTGAAAAGCGCTACATGTATTCGTGATCAGCGTCGGATTTAATAAGAAAATTGAGTTTGTTGAATAGGAGTTAGAAATTTTTTCCCTGTTCATGACGTCTCCCCTGCCAAATATCCAAAAATGTGAAATTTTTATTGCAATAACTTTTGATCTAATTGAAATTTTGAAAAGGCTACATGTATTCGTATCAGCGTCGATTTACATGAGAAATTGAGTTTGTTGGAATAGGAGTTAGAAATTTTTCCCTGTTCATGACGTCTCCCCTGCCAAATATCCAAAAAATGTGAAATTTTATTATTGCAATAACTTTTGATCTAATTAAATTTGAAAAGCGCTACATGTATTCGTGATCAGCGTCGGATTTAAATAAGAAATTGAGTTTGGTTGAATAGAGTTAGAAATTTTTTTCCCGTTCATGA
>BMAO01030539.1:0-24799 GCA_019973975.1 Trichonephila clavata
ACTCAGTCTCGAGATATATTTTTAAATATGTGTGACAGTGGGAAAAAAATTAACCCTCTGGGTGGTTGAGGCTCTAATTGAAACTCATTCAAAAGCGGTCTACTTTTTCAAAGCTGGCGGTAGCGAAACGGTTCCTGTGTACTTTTGCGAACTGCTTCGAAAATGCACCACAGTTTTATGCTTCCCCCTTTAAGATACGGGAGGTCTACAAGCGCTTTTGTTGGGACGATTTTATTGCTTTTCGGTTTCTGTGTTGTTGGAAAAAGGAATTTCTCATTCATAGCTGTTGCCTTGGGAGAAAATTGTGTGATGAACGTGGGATCCACAACACGGCGAACAGAAACCATCCAATTTGTTGAATCATAGTAACAAGCAAATAAAGGATAAAAAATAAAGATTTAAAGAAATGGCGAGTTAAAAGTTGAAAAATATTTTTAATAAGCAAAAGAAAATTAATTTTTTTCTCCTATTACTTTTAAAACTAAATATTTAAAAAAAAAACATTTTGATTTTGGTATTACGATTTGAGCAAGACAGAAGCAATCTGTAATCATTGTTGAATATCAGACTAAGAAAACGCAAGCCCATTTACCTGGTTTTCTTTTTCTTTTTTTTTAAAAAAAATTATGAGGTAAAAAAGTAAAAGTTATCATTTTTAAAAAAGCAAAATGAGAATAAATGTAGTATCATTATATACCAATGATTCCCAAAGTATATGCACTCCCAGGGGTCTATGACGACCTGCAAGAGTTCCAGCGAGTAAAAATAATTTGGGGCTCATGAGGTGTAAATGATCGTGGTTCTCATTAAACCAGATCATGACGTTAATCTTTAAAAAAATTTGATCCAGTGGGAACCAGATTTTACCAATTTAACGTTTACTAAATTTAGTGAGGTTAGTTTAACAACATAAAAGTTGACTACCACACTAGGTGATAACATAAATTTTATTAATACAAGGAATATTTCAGCATTTTTTTCCAAAATTAAGCTAAAGAAGTAAATATGAACACAGAATTTTTTTAATTGTCACAGTCT
Organism: Trichonephila clavata; assembly: GCA_019973975.1. NCBI lineage: Eukaryota > Metazoa > Arthropoda > Arachnida > Araneae > Nephilidae > Trichonephila > Trichonephila clavata. The sequence goes on from BMAO01030539.1 coordinate 1,039, forward strand.
GTCAGGACATTTTAACCTACGTTTAACATTTAAATGCCTTACTCAGATTTTGAAACTAAGTTTGAGATTGTTTTTTTAGTAATACAGCAGTAGACAATGATTTCAAATAGTCGCTTTGAAAAAAAAAGTGTCATATTGCAATAGGAACTTATTAGAATAGGTCCTAATGAAGATCTTATAGAAACGGATGTCAGTAATTTTGGCTTTAAAAAGACATACCTGATATTTGTCACAAATATGGAATATCATGAGAAAGTTTTTAAATGTGTTTTTCCTTGTGAGGGGAGTTTCACTGAGTTTGCCAATCTCAAAACAAAAAAAGAAAGGAAAAGAAAGAAAGAAGTAGGCACTTACGAAAAAAGGAAGGTTAGGGTTAAACCTGACAAGATTGATATTAAGTATTGAAAATTTGTTATTGAAACACCAGATTCATCCTTCTCTTTAAAAGCATTTGTTCAGTTATTTTGTTTTAACTTTAATTCATTATATGTGCTTCTTAAGTTTTAAACGCAGAACTATACTTCATTACAGTTAAAAATTTAATTTTTTGAAAGTAGTAGCACCAATTATCAAAAAGACATTTAAGTTGATAAATTTGCAAAAATTTAATATTAGGTAGGCAGGGTCTACCCGAAATCGAAAAACATGGCAAGGGGTCTATGAGACAAAAAGTTTGGGAACCTCTGTTATATATACCATGAAGAAGTTTGTACAATAAAACTGGGCTTTCTGCATTTTATTATATTTTTAATTTAAAATAACATTAAAGAGATTTTAATACTTTTAATTTATGCAAATTTTAATCCTTAAATTTATACTTTTCTGTTGAATGAATTTTTTCGGCATAAATCAAATCTCATCATAACAACTTGCACTAAGAATAAAATAATACTCTCACCACTTCAGCATTTGTGTCGGAACCACATAATACACTTTCAATCAATAATTTTAATAAGGAAATATATTTTTCTTAAATGTGTTAAATGCGAAAGCGTTTCTTCCCATTTTCTACTCAGATTTGATTTTCATCTTTCCGTTTCTTTAGTATTACATCCTTTAAATGCATATTCGCATATATTTATAAATGGGAAATTGTCATCCGTAACTCCATCTTTCAATTCAGTCATTGCAAAGATGTGTGCATTACTGATTAATTTTGTCTTTTAAAAACAGTACACTTAAAACATTTTACATAAGTAAATTAACTGACAATTAATAATATAAGAAATTTTATAAGCAATTTTAACATTAGAGATGTATCCTTAATTCCAGGTTAGAACCTACAAATTGTTATTTTATTCTTAAATATTAACAGTATAAATTCTTATCCTCATAATCATTCTATATTGCAAGAAAACCCTACCTTTTGCTTTTGAAATGTTATTATATTAAAAATTTGGGTAGTTTTGTAAAAAATTACACATGTGGAAAAACGGATTATAATTTTTGGTTTTTAAAATATTCTCTTAAGTGTCGAGAATTTTTCCAAATTTAAGGCATAATAACAAAAACATCAGGTTTTTTTTAAAAAATTTTGTGGCCCATATATTTGGAAAGCTTGCTCTAATTGAACTGGGATCTCTCTCTTATCATTTTAGGATACTTTCAAACTGTAAAAAAAGCCTAGGCTCTAGGCTGGATCTTAGACAAAGCATACATTCCAGAAGACCTGAAAACCAATTAGGTTTTAAGAAATTTTAAGTTTTCTGAGATTTGATTTTAGTTTTGAATTCACTTTAAAGTATTTTGCAATTCTAAATTAAATTAATTGAAAATATTTTTGAACACAAGCCACTTTTTCGTGTGAAATGGGTATTAACTGAATTTTAATTTCTAAAATCATTTCTGTTTGCTATGTTTTGAAGCTTTTGAGTTCTCTCACATTTACTTAATTAAGATTACTTTAAAGACCACAATACTTATTTGTACACATAATTTATATAATTTAAAAGCTTTTTACTTTGTTTTCATTAATTTTTTCCTGTTGAGAAATGGCATGACAAAAATGTAAGCAAGCTTCTGTGAGAAATAACATTTGAAAGGGAAGGAATATGCGACTGAAATTTATAAATCTAAAATCCAGCTTTCACAGATGATGTTACAATTAGACTTCAAAATGTAAAGGTTCTGAATACAAATGTTGTAGAAAGAACTAAATATTTCCCTGCTGTCTAAACTACATTATAGTAAATATTTTAGTACTACTTTAGTATTTTCAAGTCATGCAACAAAACCCAAACTTGCTAAACTACCCCGATTTAGAAAAAAAAATTGACATTATTTACAAACTTGGTGATTTCGGATTACCTTTATATCACTATTATTTTGTGTGTATAAATGTTTTGTTTTTAAAACTCCTGTGAAAATATTAGGTTAAGATGAAACCGAATAATCTATCAAAGTAACAAATGTTATTAATATTGCGTAAAAGAATATTTTGAATTAAAAAAGATATTTTCAGTCATAATTATTTCAAGTAGTGTTTGGATGTAGAACATAAGTTGGAAAATAACATATTAAAAATTAGAGCTTTACAGACACTATTAGTTTTTGTTTTTGCCTTTCCAAATTTTATAAATGTGTTTTTTTCAGACTTTTAATTTTGAAAATGTGTTTTCTAATCCCTAACGCTTTTTTTTTCTAATCTTGAAATATCTTGTAAATACCCAAACATATGATCCATAAAAGTTCATATGGATTTAGGACTGGGAGCTCCAGTTATGTTTTTTAAAAATCTTAAAGTTAATATTTGAAAAATTTCGTGTTTTTCCAGGTTTAGCTATAAAAATAATTATTAAATCCAACAAAGAAATAGATTTTAAATTCTATACTTTTTGTTTCCAATAATCTAATATAAATCATTTACAATAATTATATTTTTTAATTTAGTATTTTATAAAAGTTTAAAAAACTTCCAAAATGTCAATGCTTTAAAATTGTTAAATAATGGCTTGTCAAACTAACTTATTATTTCAGAATCAATATAATAGCATAATTTGAATATAAAACAAAATTTATTTTACTGTTATAAAACTGTTTATGACTTCTACTCATAATGTAAAAAGAATGAAATATATAATATATAACTTAGTGCAGTCAAAAACAATCATAATTTGTAAAACTCCGGCCCACTACTAATTCCAATACATTTTACAATGTAGCTAAAAACAATTATATACTTACGGGACCAAAAATTTATTTATATATGGAAATATTTTTCCTTATTAAATATATAATGAATAATTACAAGATGATTTCTAAAATCCTAAAAGCCTTTAATGGAGAAAAAGCCCGACATAATTTGGATAGTTAGAAATTTCATTATATAAATATGCATGCTTTAAAACAAATTTGCAAAGAAAAAGCAATTTACAAAAATTTTTGTATTTACTGAATATAAAATAAATCAGAATTCATCCTCAAATATACATAATTGTGTAAGAAAAGGTTTTGTTCAATTTACAAACAATTGCAAAGAAACTTTTATAAATAATAATTTAAACAGGTATAAATAGCAAAAATTATCAAAGAAGTATACAAAATATTATTAAAATTTGCTATAAAATGTTTAGTCAAAGCAAAATACCTTTTACAAAGCCAAAAGTTTATCTAAACAATTGTACATTACTGAAGCTAGAAGTGTACATATGCATATAGAGGGCAAAAACAAATATATTTGTTCAAAACATTTTTAAACCGTTAATTTTAAGAAAAAGATTTGTATACATTGATAGATACGTCATTGATTGATTGATATACGTCGTTTATAGCACTGTCACAGTGTGATATTTTTCGAAACACGGCGCTGCACACAGTCCAACATTACAGTCTTTACATTCAAAACGTGTTTCTCTTCGAATGCGTTTTCCGTTATCATTTTTCTTAAGGTAGCATACGACACATTTTCGTGGTGGTTTGTTTTTTCTTGAAGAGTCACTTTCCACATATGAAGCCATTATGAAGCACATATTTCCATTTATGCCTTCCAATTAAACGGACTACATTTTCAGAAATTTCAGAGGTAACAAAGTTTCGAGAATCGGAATTACTACTTCCTTCTTCTATCAATCGTTCAATCAGTTTCATTCGAAAACCAATATGATTTAAAATACCGCCATTTTTTTTATAGATAGTGAAGGAATTCCCACAATTTGATTTAACAAATGTCGAAAAATCTTCTTGTAGTATTTCCTTTGTTGATTTCGGGCAACAGGATAGTAGGATAGACACTGGTCTGATCTATCAACACCACCCATGGTGGTATTATAAAACACCGCTGCTTTTGGTTTCATTTTCACAGAATCTCGTTTCTTAGCTTTCACTTCCATCATATCAGCGTTATGAAAAATGCTAATCATATGCAGGGTTTTTTATCCTTGTACTTCAAAACACACATTTTTCCCTTTTGGAAGGCAATAATTTCCACTTTCTTCACTTTAGAATCTTTTAATGAAACAGGTAAACCTTTTCTAGGTAACGGACTCGTGGCTGGCGTATCATGAGTTCGAGCCCATTACCACTGAAGACCCGCCGTGTAGGGGACGATGCACGTTAAATCTGTCAAGAGCTGAAACGTCCCTCTGTTGGTGGGTGTGGTAGTTAGGAGAAGGAGAGAGGTGCTAGCACAGGTGTCATCCTCGTCACTTGACCATGGTTCAAAATGACGAGGTTCGTCGCCAAAAGTTCTCGAGTATAGCTGAACAGAGCGACGTTAATATTCACTCACTCACTCAACCAAATTGTATGAAATTTACGGAATAAATGAAAAAATATTAGAAGTGGAATATATTAAAAATTCAATTTAAAATTTTAAATATCCAAAGAATTATTAGTATTTATGGTAAATATTTTTCAACTGCGTACGCGAGATACCTACATAAATATATTTTTCGAAATTCAAATGCAGAATTTCAGTGCAGCTAATATAAAATTCCTGGTTTTGTATGGTTAAGATTACAAAAATGTCAAATTTTAATTACTTGTTCTTCAGCCAACCTCTATAATAGAATCTAAATGATAAGAGATTTTGCATAAATAGATATTTTTTTAACTTGAATTTAAAATGGATTTTTATATTTATTTATTGACGCAAATGTCAACTGTAAATTTGTCCAGGTGCTTTTCATTTCTCTTTGCCCGAAGATTCAAGCTTAAAAATTTGAGCTTGTTGTTCCCATTCTCTTGAAGGAAACTGAAGTTCAGACATTAAAAATTCTATTATAATTCGTTATCTAAACAATACAAAACTAGGAATTGTATGTAAGATACTCTGAACACCTGGCTTTGATATTATGAAAAACTAAAGGATTTAAATAGGTTTTTTGTTGTTATTTTTATCAATGTACAAAATTTTTGCAAGTTCTGTTGTACAGAAACTTAAAAATTATTCATGTTTAGAATTTTAAAGTTTAACAGGTTTTAAATTTTGAACCTTTTTTTTTATAAATTTTTGACACAAACGAAATAATTCCTTTAAAAAAAAACTTAGAAGTTTAATTAAAATAAGAAAAACGAAACTGTAATAATAATTTAGAGATACATTATAAAAAAACTTAATTCTACTTGAGAATTTTAAGGTAAAGAAAAAATGTGATTTTATCAAGCTACCCTTTTTCTTCCCAATTCGTTGAATTTCAAATTAATATTAAATCAAAAGTGAGTATATCATCTATATTACTTATGTGATGGAACTTAAAAAATGATTTAAATGAAAGATTTATAAAAATGCTTAGATCGTGAAACTATTAGGCGTACAACTTTGCTTCCGCCGTTTTTTTCCGAAATTCGAGGCTTTATTGTAAAAAACTGGTTATACATTTATGATTCAAAATATTGTCCATCGCTGGCCACTACTTTCTCCCATCTTTCGGGCAGCGTACGAATCCCGCGTTGAAAAAACTGGTCATCTTTTGAAGCGATCCACGAATCGATCCAATTTTTTGCTTCTTCATAAGACCGGAAGTGCTGCTCAGCCAGGCCGCGTGCCATTAATCGAAACAAGTGATAATCCGAGGGAGCAACTTCTGGAGAACACGGCGGGTGGGGTAGGACTTCCCATTTCAACGTTTCCAAGTATGTCTTGCCCACTTTCGCAACACGGGGTCGAGCATTGTCATGCTGTAAAATCACTTTATCATGTCTCTCTTTGTATTGCGGCCGTTTGTCTTTCAATGCTCGTTAATTGCGTTCGATAACGATTGCCTGCGATTGTTTCAGTCGGTTTTAACAACTCATAATACACTACGCCGAGCTGGTCCCACCGAATACCGAGCTTGACCTTGGAACCGTGAATATTTGGTTTGGCCGTCGACGTGGAAGCATGGCCGGGATATCCCCATGATTTTCTGAGCTTGGGATTATCGTAATGAACCCATTTTTCATCCCCAGTCAAAATGCGATGCAGAAATCCCTTCCGTCTTTGCCTTGCAAGCAGCTGTTCACAAGCAAACAAACGCCGTTCAACATCTCTCGGCTTCAACTCGTACTGCACCCAATTTCCTTGTTTCTGAATCATTCCCATGACTTTCAGGCCTTGTGAAATGGCTTGTTGCGTCACTCTTAATGATCCTGCCAATTCTTGTTGCGTTTGACACGAGTCTTGATCAAGTAATGCCTCCAATTTTGCATCTTCGAAAACCTTCTCTCTTCCACCGCCATGCTGGTTTTCGACGTCAAAATCACCGTTCTTGAAGCGTTGAAACCACTCTGGGCACATTCTTTCACTAATAGTGGCCTCACCATAGGTATCTGAGAGCATTCTATGAGCCTCAACCGCAGATTTCTTCATATCAAAGCAGAAAATTAAAACCTCCCGCAAATGACGAGAATTTGGCTCGTAAGCTGACATGTTTAATCGAGAATAACTTTATGATGCCGAAACAAATCGACTAATATTTCGATGGCGTTATGTTTACAAATACCTAAGCTTATTGTAGGCTATCTACGATCTATTTATTTCGACTACCACTTACCACTACAGCCATCTATTACAAAACGGCGGAAGCAAAGTTGTACACCTAATATAAAATAATGTAATTTAGCTTCGAATTTAAATAATAACTCTTTGCTTTGAAAAGAAAAAACTTGAAATTTAACTTAGTTGTCATGTACATAAAGTTTTTTTTAAATCTCATTTTGAGACAAAAAAGTTTAAAATGTGAATTCGAGAAATCGTTTAACCTACCCTTTACACTGGTAATATTTTCAGAAAACATCAACACTGAAATGAAAACCCGAATGTCAGGAATACAATATATTACTACGCGGAGTTTTCTCTGAGGAGAATCGTATCGCATATGGTTACTACAAACCGGTTCCTCTCAAGGATACGCCTTGGCGATCGATCTTCGGCTAGAAAAGAGAATTTGGTGGTAGAAAATCCAGCCCACGTTATTGAAGATTTCCCATATTTCACTTAGATTTAAAAAAGTCACGAATGTCTTTTTGTTTTCATGACTTTTGGCGTTTAGTATAAAATTTATTTTTAATGATATGGAAATCAATAATTTCTGAAGCACTGTAGCTAGTACTAGCCTCAGCAAAAGAGATAAACTTATTTTGTGATTCTGCAGCTTCTGCCCAGCTGATTTTTTCCTTTTCTTCCGTTTCGGCATCTGAGTCACTTTCTTAAAGATTTTGAGTAGGCTGAGGGTTTACTACAATGTTGATAATGTCCTCATCGGTTAGTTCTTGTTCAACAGGCTCATTCTCGTCGATTAGAAGCCACTCATCTACCTCATCTTCAGGCAGGTTTTTCAAGGGATTGTCAGCACTTCTAACGATATCCAAAACTTTGGTCAGAGCGTCTTGATGGTTTTCTTCCTCATCAGTCTGTAGAGTTAGGTCAGATACAGGGTTTGCAGCTGGCCAAAGTTTTCTCCAGCATTTTTGGAGTGTTGTACTTTTTACCTGGTTCCAAGACAGTTCAATAGCATAGACGGCATCTTTTACTGTAAACTTTTTTTGAAAATCAGTCACATCACAGTCGGCATTTAACAGGCCTTGAATAAAAGACCTTCTATAAAAGCATTTAAAATTTTGAATAACCCCTTGGTCCATGGGTTGAATCAAAGATGTTACGCTAGGTGGGAGCAGAGTAGCAACAATATTTCCAGAAACTAACTCATCTACTGGCGAGTGGGCTTTGCAATTGTCCAAAAGAAGGATGGCTTTAGTATCTTCTGGTAGACCAAGGCTTTTTGAAGGATTCCTTGACCTCAGGCACAAAGTGGTGAAAAAACCAGTCTTTAAAGAGGGCGGCAGTCATCCACGCATTTGATTGAGCATCGTATTGGACAGGCAAGTGTGTAACATTCTTAAAAGCCCTGGGTTTTGAAGATTTACCTATCACAAAAGGGGTCACTCGGTGGTTTCCAGACGCATTAGCACATAGCAAAACGGTTAATCTGTCTTTGTTTTTTTTAAAACCCTTCTCTGCTTTTTCTCCTCCCCCAGCTAGTGTAGATGTTGGTAAACATCGCCACAATAGCCCTGTTTCATCAGCTTTGTAAATCTGTTCAGGTGTTAAATCATTATCAGCCACGATTTTCTCAAACTCGTCTTTGTATTTTTCTGCAGAGTTTTGGTTTGCTGAAAGTGTTTCTCCAGTTACATCAAGTCTTCGAATTCCATGCCGAAACTTAAAGATTCTGAGCCAACCATCAGAATAATTACATTCACTTTCAGCAACTCCTAAATCTTGGCCAAATTTCTTTGCCTTTTCAACAATCATTGGCCCTGTTACCGGCTATCCTTCAGAACGTACTGAACTAAACCATTTGAATAATACACTATCTACCTATTCCAGCTTTAGTTTTTTTAATGTTTGTCTAGAAGCCAATTTTTCAGTTGTTACCTATTGAGAAGCAAACTTCATTAGTTCATCTTTTTGTTTTTTAATGTCATAAATAGTTGATGAGCCAATATTAAACTCATTCATTAAAACATTTCTATTACCGCCTTTTTCTTGCCGTTTGATGATTTCTAGTTTCTGATTGAGAGTCAGTGTTACGTGTTTTCGTTTCTCTCCTCTTGAACTCGAAAGCTTAGGTTTTGAAAACATGGTCACTACACAGTTAGAACGAAAATCACTTTTTTTATAAACAGTTTCAAAAGTTACGTTTACTGCAAAGTGAAAGGACACAAAACAACAACGCACAAAAAAATGGCGAAGACGCTTTGTGATTGATTAACGGAGCTGCACTGCACCTGAATTTGTTGTGACAGCTGAGACTAGCCGGCCGCTAATTGTTTCCGAACAATACCGAGCGCTTCCGGATGATCCCGAACTACCCCGAACACTTCCGAATAGCTCTCGAGCGTTTTTATTTGCTTTAAAGACACACTTTTGGAGAAAACCAAAATTTTTACAATTTTCCGGAGCGATGCCGGACTATCGGGCATTCCGGACTGTTGGATGCCGGACTAATGGACTTCTACTGTAGTTCAATTGTTTTGTATGGGGAAATTTGCTTCGAGATACGAGTAATTCAAGATACGAGCAAGGTTGCGGAACGAATTAAACTCGTATGTCGAGGTACCACTGTAGTATATATCTTATAATTTTGTAGAGTGGTGGCGTGCCATAGGTTGCCGACCTCTATGCTATAGTAACTGCAACGGGAAGAAAGGTTTTAACACAGTTAATACATTTAGAAATAACCAGGGACGTATCTTTCACCTTCCGAAAATCGAATTTTCAAAAACATTTTAAGAAATTAATATATATCGTTAAAAACCTTTTTTAAGTATACCTCGTCGAAATCTGACAATAATTACGCTCTCAGCATTAAAAAATGTGTCAAAAATATTTGACCCTTAGAAAAATGTTAAGAAACAAATCTTTCATTAGGTTCTGTTTGGAATTTTTTGATTTGTTATTTGTGTTTCCTCAGTTTCTCTCACTTAGAAGCAACATGAGGTCTTTTGGAGACTCTGCTTTTAAATCCCGGTCAAGTGATGAGGTTGAAAACTCAATTTTACAGCTTAGAATTACTGACCAAATATATCTGCACCTTACAAAACAAGAATTGTTATTGATCAACGAAGCAATATTGATGTTTGATGATGTACTAGCTAATCGCCTAGATAGTATGAAAATTCCGGGTTTTAAAATAATTTGTTTCTGTTATTTCTGATTTTCAGGCATGAATAACGGGAGTGGAAATTGTCTATGTCTCTCACAAAAAAGGCTCCTGGGACACTGGGAACGAGAAAAAAATATGCAGGAACACTTTATAGAAAAAGAAGCTACAATATATGAAATGGATACATTTTAAGTGCAAAATGATTTATTTCAATGCAAAAAAATTCAAATTTAATCTTTAAACTTGATTCTCAATTCCTAAATTTTCCACTTTCCCACAAGATTTTTAAAAAAATTATCCGTTGCAGAGCTGTGATATTTTATATGTATAGTGTACTTGTAATTCTGCATTCTGTATGCCTCAATTTTCGGGATGGGATCAGTAGAATTTATTTAATAATGTGATAAATCCTAAAAAAATAGTGATTTTAAATTTTTTCATTTTTTTTTAATTTTAAAAAATACTAAAATATAATTTAAATTTCAAATTGGAAGTATACAGAATTCAGGCAGTTCCAAGCTTTCATTTTATATAAAAATATAGGATCTACTATTTATATCTAAATATAGGATAGTCTTTCAAAAGTTATCTTGTGGTAACAGAAAGAAAGCTATTTAGTTTTTATTATTTTTGTATTTACACTTTATGCTATTTAAAAAATTAAAATAATTCTATAGCAAATTTTTTTTCTTTTATTTTAAACTTTGTACTTTGCTCCACGAACAGTATGAAACTCATATTAAAAGAAGAATTTACTTGTTTATAAGGAATCGAAAAAGTACGTCAAAATGTGCAATATCAAGACTCCGCAAAGTACTATCCCCCCTTAAGGCATATGCCCGGGCCCAGGGTATCGGCCACCATGGAAGCCTCGTCTCGTTTTCGACTCAACCTTAATAAGATCATGATGCGAATAATTTCAACGGTCAAATGTTATTTCGGGTTGTATTCTCCGAAAAAAATAGGAATTTCGGACGATATGTCAACTGGTTACCTGTGACGACTGCCGCCACGTACCACCATTATTACTAATTCAGTCAAAAGGCGGCATTCGGTCGAGCCGATTTGTGTGATTGTTTCGGGTTTGTACGAGTATTTGATAACGTATGCTATGCACAATCTACTTTTATGGGTCATAAGTGGGCCTACATTTCTGTGGGGACCCAGAGACTACTTTTGCGTAAGGGTCCAGGGCTTCAAGAAATCTTAAGACGTCCCTGGAAAAACATATTATAATTGTTATTTAGAATGTATTGGAATATGATTTATGTATAACACACTCATTCATTATCAAATCCCACAGTAAACCAATTTCCAGGATTAGATTTTCATCAGCATCTTAGTTATAAAATTTTGCGAAAATTTCAGAACATTTTTCTAGTTTATGTTTTTTGAAGGTTTTTATGTGGGTGATTAATCTGAAATCAGAAATAATATTTGATATAGTTTAAAACACACAGCGGTCTACAAGCTCTGTCGACTCGCGGAACCCTTAAAACTGTAAGGGGCTTCCGGGAAACCCCATCCAAAAAATGCCCCTTTAGGTAGTTCAGGTAAAGACATTTGAAGAAAAATGCTGTATTTTATTACAAGCTTTTATTTTTTTAACTTACAATGTATGTATGTATGTAATTTGTTCGGGTGGAATCTTGCAACTCAATTTTAAAGCTGATATCTTCAACCCATTGAGCTGAAATTTTGTTTACACGTTTAGTTTGGATGACAATGCATGTTTTGACCATTTATATTCTGATATTGCAATTAATTAAAAACGTTAAAAAACTAGTTTTGAGCGCCAACTTCGATATCTCTGCATTGTTTTAATAATGTTATTGCTACAACAATGACAAAAGTTGGGGTCAAAAATTGGTTTTCAGCCAAACTGGAATTTCATATCGTTGCGCTATTGACTGTATTAATTAACTTTGTCTAAAAAATAATTACATTTCTACAACGTAAAGATTATCTAATTTCTACAACGTATGCAATTTTTTTTTTTACAAATTTCTATCGATTTTCTTGGATTTAAATTTAAAAAAAAGAAGTGTAGAGCTATTTTTCAAGTAGATTGGGTAAATTGTATACCTTTCTCAAGGCTGCCAAGTTAAACTGAGATGGAGTATTGTAGAAACTGTAAAAAATTTATCTAACTTTAATATATGAAACTCAGACAAAAAATAGTTACAGAATCGGAAATATCATTTATTTCGTCCCAATGCGGTATAGTGATTTTTACAAAATAATAATAATTGTATTTCTTACGATTTTTTTTAAATGAGTCAAAATTGATACATTTTTATGAAAATAATATCTAAATCGCTGCGCATGAATTTTTTTTGTTTAAATGAATCGATATTCCGTATTAAAACAGCTCATGCTTTGCTCTTTTAGAATCAGTCATTTAAAAATAAAATGCCAAAAATTTTTTTTACGATTTTTCAGAAAATACTCAAAATTTTAATTAAACATTTAATAATTTCGTCATTTATGAAGATAATCTCATAAAACTTTTCTTTTCGTGTGTAGAACAATATTACCCAAGATCTGTACGAAGATTGAAAAAATTGCTTAAAAATTACGGATTTAAGAAAAAAGCGTTTTTCATCTAGTACCCTTTTTGCGAGAATTCATTTAGCTAGACTGTTCGAAAATAACCGGCAAACACCTAGCAACAATGATGCCTTGAATGAGATGAACAGAGACTGAGAAACCCCTGTCCTGTGATAATTAAAAAGTAAAAAATAAATTAAAAGCAAAAAAACTTTTTTAAAAACAAGCTTTTACTTAAATGCGAAAAAAGAATAAAATAAACTTTTTCTTTAAAACTTTTTTTACTATCAACTTATAACGTCATTACACAATTTATATGATATAAAAGCTTGTCGGGAGATTTACCTCTGCTGATAAACAAGTAAATTAAATAACTTGATCAGATTGATTTTAATTTGTAAAAATTTCAAACTAAGTAAATAAGAGTACTTTAATCTCGCGACGAGCTTTTATATCATGTAAATCGTGTAATGACGTTATAAGTTGATAGTACAAAAAGCTTTAAAGAAAAAGTTTATTTTATTCTCTTTAGCGCATTTAAATAAAAGCTTGCTTTTAAAAAGGTTTTTTTTTTTTTCGCTTTTAATTTATTAGCAATATAACTTATTTTAAGGTCAGTGAATCTTTTCACTATTTTAGTTTCTTGACTCTTGAGCCCATGGGCCTCCAACTACTTTAATCCGGCTCTGTTCAAACTAATAAATAACTTTTTTTTCGCTGCCAAATGATTCGTTAATTTGGAGGATTATTTTTCTTTAAATAGGGGGATTTTGACTTCATTTTAATTGCGGAAGGAGAAAAATTCGTTTAGTAGAGGTTCGGTAAATCGGGGTCGGACTGCATTTAACTTTTTTCCTAGTTTGGCTCCTACTTTTGTCCTCATCTTTATTTAGCGCCAACTTGGCATATTAAATTCACTGTTGTATTACGATCAACATTTTATTTGCTAGGTTTATTAAATCTTTCTCAATTTTACCATTCCAGGGGAAGGGCGGATACTAGAGGGGGATATGGTCAGTAACTCAAAGTCCATTTTACGATATATGGCCAGTAAAACTCAGTGGAACAATCCATTCCATGTTTATACACCCATTGTTGCATTTCAAAAACATTTACTTATAAATTGGGATGGGGTTTTTAGACCAGAATAAATTCTGAAATTTTCTTGATCTAGGATAAACGCTTATTTTGCTATTCATTATCATATATTCTTTTGACGCACGAGTTTGAAGATAACCTTTAAAATAGAACATGTTACACTTGACTTTTCATTAAAATTATTTTGTTGTGATAGATCTATTCATATTAGATATTGTTCGTTAACTTTATGTGTATTAACTATTCAGTAAACGATTCGAATTGTCTCCAGTGAAGCTGTTCGAGTGAATCGATGTGGTAAAAATATAATTTCTATAAATCGCTTAAATTTTTTTTTTTTTGAACTTTTTATTTTCATTTTTACACTTTAATTTAAAAGTAAATTTAAACACTTTAAATACATGCATGAACATACATTTTGAATTAAGTAATACATTTTTACTTGATGTTTTTAGAGTGCTCACAAATACTTTATGAAGTCCCTTTTTTCTATACGAAACAAAAAGCAATTAATTGACAATATCAAACTTTTTGGCACATATTTTTCTTCGAAGAGCAACGAGTATACTCGTTGCTCTTCCTTTGTCTTACATTTTTATATATAAAAATGTAAAACAAAGGAAACTGTATTTAAAATGTTTATAAATCAAAACCATGCTTTAAGAACTATTCTGAAATTCGAATTCGTATACTGACATTGAGGGCTTATATGTGACTTTTTCTTCTGTTTTCGAATAAAAATTTCATTCAAAACACTCAAAAAGTTAAATGGTAAAAAAAAATAGCTTATGCATGGATAACAGAAAATGTGTTTAAAAAATCCATTTTTCCTAAGCTACGTTTTTCCCGAGATTATGAAATTGTATTTAACAGTAACTTACTTTAACAGAAAAAAAAGTTTAAAATCTTTCGGCGTTTTTCTGCACGGAAATATACGTAGATTTATAGAGGAGTTTCTGAATATTTAATTAGTGGGAATAAAATATACCTAAATGACAGAGATAGGTCTACTGCAAAATCTTCTAATATAATTTATAGAATAAATTTTCCTTTAAATTTATAAAAATTTAATACTTTTCATCGACAATCCACTTTAATTTATAATCTGCTGCAATAACAAAATGCTGGTTTCAAAACGAAGTATAAAAGTGTAAGCAAAGCATAAAAAAATAATTTTATTTCGAATCGTTTGATGTAAAAAATCTCTCTTTGAAGAACAGAAAACAAATTTTGAAAATGCTTTTTAATTAAAAGGCACACTTATAAAATATTTCCTAAGTTATTATTCCTAGTCCTAACGTATATACTAATAGAAAAAGGTTATTATTTAATACACACAACTTTTCAGCAGATTTACAAATACACTAATGAATTCAGAATAAGTAAAAGAAAATAAATATTAAAAAATAATAAGTATAAAAAGATGAAAGAGTTGTTATTAATAGAATTTAAATGAATACATAGTATACACAGATAAAAGCTCATAAGATGACATCAATGTTTTTCCTTTCAACAAAATTTTTTTAAAAGTCAAACTAATTTTAAACTAAATTTTAATAATAAATAAAAAATAATTATAAACTATTAATTTTTATAGGACATAAATACTTTATACTTAAACGTTATAACTTAATCACTATTGATTTTTATTTTTCAAATGTAAAATAACGTACTCTGACTTTATAGTTATTCGAATTCCTCAACTTTTACAATAACAGCGTTATAAGAAAATTTGCCCGACTTCTTTTACTTTTGCCATCAAGCAATTTAAATATTTTCCTTTTTCGTTAAATTTTAAAAATTATTTCAATTTCTTATTTTCGTTTTGGCCATCTAGAATTAATATCTTTATTTCGGTTTTGCCATCACTATAATTATTTCTATTTTCCGTTTTGCCAACACAGCTAAAAAAATCCCCCCCCCCCCGCTTCTCTATTCCTAAAAGAGAAAGAGAAAAAAAAAAATTGTAACTGCCAACGCAGCAATGAATTTATTTCTTCCTGTTTGTATTTGCACAAATAAATTTGGTTTTTTCCTTTTTTTAAATAAAGCTATTTTTTTATGTTATTAAACTGCATCGCTTGCAAGTAAATTTTTATAACTAGAATCCCGAATTTAAATTTGATTTTTCCCTCTTTTTTGCTTTTGCTTAAATTTGTTTTTCTGAATATGAAAAAAAAAATTGCTTAGTTAAATTTGTTATTTTTGCTAATACTTTTTTATTAAAGCAAAACTGGTAAGTATGGAAAAATTTGCTTAGCTGCAATAAATTAACAGATTGTGTCTGAGAAGAGATGATTTTTCGTACTTTACTTTCTTTTTCGGTTAGAATTGTTTTTTTTCTTTTTGTGGCTGTTTAATATTAATAATTGTTTTTCTATGAAATACAGTGGTCCAGAATGAATTTTTGTCATTAAAATCACAAAAATTTAAAATTCTTTTTTATACTCTCTACATTAATGTGTTTTTGCCTGTTGAAGAAGAATTCTTTTCATAAACTTTCTTTTGTTTATTTTTGCTAATTATTTTTTTACAAAGATAAAGCTCTATTTATTGGGAAAAATTTTATTTTATTTAATTTAATTTATAAATCTATAATCTCAGAAATGAGTTTTTCTTCTTTTACATTCTTTATCAGTTCTTTTTCTTTTCTTTTCTTTTTTTGTATTTTTGATTATTGTAGTTCGCACAGTGGGTGTCAAAAATGTTTGTACACTTACAATTTTCTATAAAATTTAATGTTTTTGACTAATAAAATTAATATATCGCAGATGCAATTTTTTAAATATATCTTCAGCTTTTTCTTATTTGAATAACATAATCATTTTTTAAAAATTTTTATTTTGATAAATTAGTAATAAAAAATCTACTAAAAAATTAAGTTACAAAAGTCTTCGTACATTTTAAAAAATCTCACCATAGCTTTACATATTGTAATTCTTTCTTAATTTAGTACTTAGTAGGGTATCTTTTAGCGTACACAACAACTTTTAAACATCTTTGTATAGATTTCACCTGTTTTTTAAAATTTCTACATCGATATTCCTCCATTTTTCTGTATGATTATTGTTTTTACTTCGCAACTTTGTTTTACAATACCACTTCACATTTTGTTTTTGTATGTGTCATGTTTTCTTTTTTAAAAATTAAATTATAAATAAATACGTTCTACTAGGCTTAGATCGGGTGATTCAGGAGGTGTTTTCAGAATTTAGGAATAGTTATGGAGACACCAGGGTACATCGAGAACAGTACTCTTGGCGTCATTATCGTGTTAAAAAATGAATTCGTATCCAACATCTATATTTCGGGTGGATAACTTGAAATTGTCCCTTAAAATATTTAAGTAGAGCTCATGATTCACAATACCATAGAAAAAATACCAAATTTCCTAAACCTGAAGCCGATTTACACTCCTACACATCTCCACCTCCCTGCTGAAGCACGCACGAGGAGGTGTTCTTGTTCCAACTAAATTCTTGGTTTAAGTTCCTTATTTTTTTCTTCTCCAAACTATTATACTGTCATAACCAAAAATTTTGAATTTGCTATCGTCCTAACCAATCTTCTGTCAATGTTGAATTTTCTGAAACATAATCCCAAGAATCTAGTTAGAACAGTAAAGCATGAAGGTAGAGATATTTTTGTGTGGGGTGTAAATCAGCTTCAGGATTAGGTAATTTGGAGGGTTTTTTTATGGTATTGTGAATCATGAGCTCTATTTAAATATTTTAAAGAATTATATTTCTGTGAAATTCACCACCTAAAATATTTAAAAAATTGATAATGTTATTTGAATAAGAACAAGTTGCAGATATATTATTAAAAAAATTGTAATTCCGAGAGATAAAGTCGACTCTCGCTAATTCAAACTTTCGATAATACAAACCTCTCGCAAATTCGAAGTATATGCTCAGTCCTCCAGAAAAACTCTTGATATTTCGAACTAAAACAATACGTTTTGGTACACTCAATATTTCGATATAAAATCTGTGGCTCGCCAGACTGCAACATGCAATAATTCGAAGTTATCTTATAAAAATCTCGACAACTCGAACACTTACTATCTAGAGTCCTGTAGCAAACAGGTTGGAACTTAAATATTTTATGTTGTACTGTCTCTGTATGTGTCCCATGTAACGTAGCTCCCTTGATGATCATCTGTCTGTTACCCCTTCTTTATGTTTCCCGGTTTCTCAGGCGAAAAATTTTTTTATTGCTTTCTTTCTTCAAGCTGACAGTTCTGGCCGCACCTGAAATCAGCCATCCATATCTTTCGATTAAGACAGGGGGAAACAGAAGAAGGAGTTTATACCGGAATAGGAATTTTTTTAAAAAGGATTTTGTGATTGCTTATCCTCTCTTGTTTGAAGTCCTTAAATTATCATCGAATGTAATTAAGGTGACGCAAATCCGGAGGACAGATCCCGCGACGATCGCGTCCGTAGCCACGTAACATAACCACAAGACAAAAATGACCACCTCTGTTCGGAGGCTATTACTGGCTTATGATGATCACTTTTGTCTTGTGGGTATGAGATGTAAAGTTCGTGAAAGTTATTTATCGTTGATTTTGATTGCAGGAATACCTCGAATTTAATTTACACACTCTTACTGCAAACTTTGTACGGCAGCCTGGTGATACAAACTATTGCATTGCCATTTATAAATATCATTCAAGGGGTATTTTTCAACAGGATAACGTGCGATAATTTAAAGAGCGTCGACCCGTTGGCCAGCTAGATCGCCAGAACTTTCTCCAATCAAGCGTGAATAGTTCATCATTGGACGGAAACGACAGTGTCATCCATGACCGGAATGAAACAATCTTATATTGACCAACCAAAAGAGATAAGCATGCAATTCTACACCACAAACTGACATTTGGTACTTGTACGACATGTTGTTTGTATGCTTGCATTAAAATTTTGGTGGTTACATCGGTTTTAAATGTACTATCATTTCACATTTGAAATGGCTCTTCTATAGCTTCTACACTAACCTGTGATCTTGGAAGTTTAATCAAATATGTTACCTAAACACAAATGCATTGCCGAAGTTTCATTAGTCTGCAATAATTTTTTCTTGGGATTTTTCCCTCCATCAGTAAAAGATGTATACTAGAGAAACTAAGGACACTGTGAACTAAAAATGAATTTGTTTGACTTGAATAGTATTCATTTATTCGAAATAAAATTTGTGCTAAGAAACGCATGCGAAAATTTTGTGCAAATTGCAACAATACAGGTATAGGGAAGAAAGATGGCTAGAGCTGCTACACGACTCAAATGCATGGAAATCATAAGGGGTTACAATATCGGTTCAATATCGTTTTGTTGCGCGTTGAGTTTATAACAAGAATCCATCAAGTTTGAGGCCCCTACTGTCGCTGGAGGCCCTTGGTGTAGGTATAAGTGTGTATGTGTATGTATGTATAAGTGTGGATTTGTATGTGTTTGCTATACGAAGAGTAATAAAAGTTTTTACAAACATGCTTTTGCTTGAGATTAATATTTTATTTTATGTGTGCTTCTTATTTAATGGTTACTTTTTTCCCCTTTCACTTTACTGAATATCCGTCACTCATCTTAATTTATCTAACGAACATCGCAGATTTCGAAATAACTTTTAAAATACCCGAGGCCAATTTGATATAGATAGAGCTGAAAAGATTCTAAAATCCCCAAAAAATATATTATCAAGGATATGTATTCAAAATTGATAATTCCTTATAAATTTTTCAACGTTTTGTGGGATAAGGTATTAATTTTCATTATCAAAGGCCTGTATTAAATGTTCCTCATTAAATACAGGCTATATATAGGGAAAATAAATTCATGTTTTTTTTTAGAATTATACGAATTTTTTTATTAGTAAGGTGTCAGCATACGCTTCATCTAAGTCTTCTCTATTTATTTGGAATTAACAAATTTATAAATACTTATCATTCCTTACAAATCTTAGGTGACTACTATGTATGCATAAAAATCCCTATTTTTTTTTTTTTTTAAAGAATTATTTTTTTCTTTTTTTAAAAATGTATTTCGTGGCTGAAATTTTTTAAAGTTTTAATGGACCTTATATATTGGATAGTTATTTATCTCCTTAAAATGAATGATGATAAAGTTTTTTTTTTAGCTCAAATTCTTAGTGTTTTTAAAAATAAATTTGCTATTACAATAAAACTGGAATATATTTTATTGACTGATCCAGATCACAAACGTTACCTACAGGTTTCATACATTAATTACGATTTATCTAAATGTATTCATTCTCTTTATACCGTCATGGTGTCTTCTGAGAAGTCTGTTTGAGGATGGACCAAACGATTCACCGAAAACAAATTGCATTCCTGGAATAAAAATTAACAGTTATTATATATATGGCCTTAATATATAATTTTCCCTTCAATAGTGGAAAAATCACTAACTTCGTTTTCCGAAGTAGAAGGGGGGATTAAAGTACTTGAGGGCTATACTTTCACTTTTCTCCCTGTTCTGATACACTCTATTAAAAAAAAAACATTTAAATAATCAAAGAAAAACAAAGAAATTCTATTATCTTCTAGGGAAACATCACAGATTGCTTGGCGATAGTTTCGTAATCTGATTTCTTGTTGTTAAAGGATTTGGAGCGGTATCTGCATAAGCCTCCGGACAGGGGTGGTCACTTTTGTCTAGTGGTCATGTTACTCGGTTACGGATCGATAGGTCACGGGTTCTATCCTCCAGATATACGCCACTTCAGATTTAAAGAAAAAGCTATTCAATGGATAAAACTGTTTTCAAATCTAATTTCAGTTTCCTTGAGGTTTAATCAGAGACGTCTTAAGTCATGGGCCAACTGGGTCCGGACCCAGGGTCTCAACCTCGGAGGGGGCTTCGGCTTGCATTCTCGTCTCATTCTTAATAAGGTCATGATCCGGATAATTTTAATGATCTAGTACACACACACACATATTCTCCGAAAGACAGTCAATTTCAAACTGCATGTCAACTGGCAAAAGTGGTAAGATTGTATTATTATGTGATGACTCATATTTAAGCCTAATAACAGAAACAATTATTCAACTCATTTAGTTGAAATGCAGTCGTCGGTTTATGAGATTGTGATTTAAACACATTTATTTGTTTCAAATTACTGTTTATACGAGTATTTGGTATAATGCATGCTTTATACTATCTGCTTTTAAAGATAACAGGTAGGACCTACTTTTGTACATAGAGGCCCAGGGCCTCAAAAAGTTTTAAGACATTCCAGGGCTTAACGAATTTTAAGTGACATATTGAATTAAATTACATTAGAATTCGATGCAACACTTTCTTATACATCTAGATGACCGTTTTTGAAAAGTGTTGTAAGCCAAAAAATGTTGATTTTCCAACTGAATTTACAAGGAAATGTAATGGAAAGTTTTCATTCCACTTTAAATATTCAGAAATGTTTACAAACTTTTGAAATCTATTATAAATAGAAATGGTCCAGCATTTAAATTTCCCATCAACTGGTCAATAGCTACCGAGTCAAATTTGGATTATTTGCATTTATTTAAAATTAATAAAGTACAATAAATTTTTTTTATAAAAATTTAGTTAGAATTTTTGAGGAGTCAATTGAAAATTTATGCTCAAATTTGAGTAGCCTTAAGTTATAAATTGAGGTATAATTTTCTATCGAGAAAACATTTTTGGCTCAAAAAGAAATAAAAGAAATAGAATAAAATATCGATTTTTAAAAACATATATGTTAGGCCCCTTTAATATGTATATGCCCTTTTTAATATGTATTGCACTTACAAGATTGAACATATTTCTCTAATTCTTATACCTTTAGTACTTCTTGAATTTATTCATATGAGGCAGATATCCGGTGGACAGAACCCATGGCCTACGGATTCGTAAGCACGTAACATACCACCAGACAAAAGTGACAACCTTTGTCCGGAGGCTGTTACTGGCTATGTAGATACAACCGCTACAGTACTTCCCCACCAGTGAATCGGTGGATAGGCGAACGAGCGATATATTTGTTATGGCGAGAGTGTGAGTTGTTGCTTTTGCGGCAAGTGATTCTGACGGTATTGCGTGCTGCGTCAAGTGGGTCTGACGACTTTGGTTTCTGCGTCAAGTGCGTTTGACGAGATTGGTTGCTGCATCAAGTGGGTCTGGCGACTTTGGTTGTGCGTCAGTAGATCTGGCGACTTTGGTTACTGTGACAAGCAGATCTGACAACTTTGGTTACTGTGTCAAGCAGATCTGACGACCTTTGGTTGCTCTTGAAGCGGGTAGATGGCACCACTATAGCAGCGTAAAGTTTGCATTTTTCTTAGTTCGATGTCAAGGTCACCAATGGGGTGGATATCCGGTGGACAAAATGCTTGACCTTTGGTTCCGTAAGTGGGTAACATAGCACTAGACAAAAGGGATCACCCCTGTCAGGGTCTGTTACTGGCTTATGTAGATGGCACTGCTAAACATGTATTGTGCGTTAAGAAATTATAAGACTACTAATAAATTGATGCGTTTCTGAAAAAGTCATAATATGCAAATGTTTAGTGTATGTATTTAAAATTCATCGAGAAACACATTCTGTACTAATTGTAACATTAAAAATTAACTTAAAACTTAATTAAATGTTTTCTTTGAATTAAATAAGGGTCTGTTCAGAAATTAATAGCATATCATACATCACATTAGAATCATAATAAAACGCTTACATTAATATTTCATGAAAGCATTATCAATGAAACAAAGGTGCCGATTTAGATAGTGTTATCTATGTTTATTTATTCATCTTGAAGATTTCGCAGGATGGGTGACAAGTAATCTCAGCGTGTGAAGAGAAAATATATATAATATTTTATAGATGATGGTTAATCAGAAAGAGAAATAACTAGAATAATGAAACTTTCTAAAATTGCCGTTCGCAGTGTCATAATTGGAAAAGATGATTCAAACAAAAATATAAAAAATATAACATCTGAAAGAAAAAGGATTTTGACAGCATAGGATGATCAACAAATTTTTCGACTATCAACCAAAAAAAAAAAAAATGGGGCCGATTTCGAAGGGTTTCAGACAGAAAAATCTCAGGTCATAGTGTGAAAGAGAGAATCTTACTTTAAATAATAATATAAAATTAATGAAATAGGAGAAAACTCTAAATTTATTTAAATATCATGGCTTAGAAAGTCTGAAATAGACTAAAATTGTCACATCATGGAACGCAATGAGGAGAAACAAATTTTCAGATGGAAAAAAGCTCAATGTTCGAGGGCATGTACTATCATCGACCCAAGTTTCAGCAACTACACACCAAATTGCGTGCCTCTGGATCTTTCCATTTTTTATGATGCATGCATATATATATATATATGTATGATCACACACGAATCCTCTTCCTTTTTCAATTCCTTCTATTAGTTCATCTCTCTCTATATCTTGTTCAAAGTTTCAATCGTTAATAAAATATATTTTAAAGCGCTCCATTTAGCTCAAATTTTATATTACTATTATTTTGTATGACAATACGGTAATTTAATTATAATCAAAAAAATTAATTGATTAAACTAATTATTTAAAGAATTACAGATATAGTCCCATTGGTATCATTTTTGGCGACCATTTTGACGACATGTGTCAAAACATGAAAAGGTTTTTTCCTCACATTTTAAATTGCTCATTTGACCTAAAATTTTCTATACACGATTGTTTTGGGGACAATACGATAATTCAATTATAAATAATTAAAATTAATTGACATAAACTAATTTTTTTAAAGAATAACAGATGCAGTCACGTTGGCTTCATTTTAGCGACTTTTGGGTCAAAACTTTTAAGATTTTTTCTCAGGTTTTAAAGCATTCAGTAGAACTGAAATTTTAAGACAGTGGTAGCCTAGGCCAAGGTAAAAGACGCGTGTCGTGAGTTCGAGTACAGCGCTGCTGAAGACCCTCCCTGTAGGGGAGCGATGTACGTTAAATCTGTCAAGAGCTCAAACGTCTTTCCGTTGGTGTGGTGTGGTAGCTA
>BMAO01030540.1:0-23845 GCA_019973975.1 Trichonephila clavata
AGAGAGAGAACAGCGGAAAACTTCGCATGGAACGGACACCAACAAGATCCTCCCTCACAAAATTATTTTGGACTTAAAATCATCTCATAGTGAAACTTGTATATTAATGTAAATAATAGCTGTGACAATTAAAACTAAATTATATTTCAAACACGCTACCATTATTGAATCAAACGTCACAGCATTAACGAAAGTGGTGCACGGTGGGATTAATAAAAAATAATAGAGATTACCGACCCGTGAGAGAGTGATTTGGTGATTCTGGTTTATTACGGAGCTCTGCAAACTGCACGTAGAAAAACTCAAGACGCATGAGCTTGGAAATAAGGATAAAACTATCCTTTAGAGAAAAGAAAAGCAACTCAGAAGGCCGAGATTTGATAGTGGATAAGCTACCCATCAATAAAGAAAATCCTTTTGTGTGTGTTGTGAAAATTGAAATCATCTTTAAAGCAAGAAATGTCAACCGGATCTTCGGTATTCCCAAGTTCCAGCAGATAGTACTTCAAAAGGGGTGAGTACTGTTATATTTCTTGAGTTGTATTAGTTGCTTGCTAAAATTTCTACTACAAATTTTGAGATACTTAGTGTTTTTTCTTGCATGGGAACAATGATTGTGGTTCTAGAGAATTGTAAATACGAGTATTGTGTGCAACTTTTAGCTTAAGATTTATTGTTTTTTAAGTTTCTTGAGTTTTGATTATTTACAGTGTTAAAATTTTTCTTTGTTGTTTCTGTGTTTGCATGGGACCAGTGTTATTGTGATACTAGAGAGTAGTAAATATTGTGTGAATTTTAACAAATATATTGTGCTGATATTGTTCAAAAATGCTTTTCTCGGAAAAGGGAAAAAAAGCAAGATATGTTGCTACTCGCAGAGGAATTAGGGGTAGATGTCACACAAACATGACTGTCCCTAACCTCAAAACGCAATCACTAACAGTGAGGGTTACGAAGAGGAATTCGTAAAAAATCTGTTTGAGACTATTATTGCAAATAGAAATGAAGAGGAAAAGGATTTGAGAGAGAGCAGAGACCTTGAGATTAGCGGAGCACGCGTTGAAAGAGAAGAATTACAATTAAAATTTGATCTAGAAAGATTTAAAATAGAATCCGGACATAGTGTAAACGATGAATCAACCGGCTGTATAAATCCCGTTCTGTAACCTCGAATGTAAATTAAAGAAAATTAATCCCAGATTTTAATCCAAATCAGTCAGATATTAGTTTGTATTTGGTGATTTGAACGTCAGGCTAAAAGGGCTTTAATTGAAAAAACAGACTGGGTAGGCATTTATTTTAGGTTTGTTACCTTTGGATATCGTGCAGTTCATTGCTCGCGAACCGGAGGAAACAAGCAGAAATTATGACTATATTAAAAAACTATTACTTAAACGATTAAGTTAAGTCCGAAGTCTTTCGCCAGAGATTTGTTCAACACCAAAAGAATCGGATAGTACCTGGAAAGACTTCACCTTTGAAATGACTAACTATTTAGAGGAGTGGCTAATCGGCCTAGAGATCGAGTCGTTGAGACCTTAAAGATTTAATGGTTGTCGACCAACTAAAAAACGCGCGTATGCTAGTATGAGAGAACATTTCTTAGATGATTGGGCGAATCTCAAATCATCTACTCAAATAGCCGAACTCTTTGACAACTACGAGGATGTCAGGAAATAATTCAAAAACGCGGATAAATTCAGCAGGAACGAGAGAAATTTGACAACTTCCGGGTTTAGGGAGAAGAAGACTAGTTTCGGGGAAATTCCCCCTAAACCAGTGGTTTCTCTTCCTGGGGGAGATAGGGGGAGAGTTTTCGAAAGACGCATGATACAAAAATGTTTCCATTGCAACCTGCCCGGACATATAAAGGCGGGATGCCCGAAATTAAATAGGAATAAAGCAACGGAGTCTCTCAATAATATAGAAGGAAATGGGAACTCCGATTTTCTTGGTTCATATGTAACAAAGGGCTCTGTGAATGGTCAAGAAATAGATATACTTAGGGATACGGGGGTAACAATAGATTTGGTGTGTGCTAAATACATTAATTCTTCTTCCTTCTCCGGGGAAAAGGTCTGGGTAAAACAACCGTTAAGCTCAGAATTGGTTTGCTTACCCTTGGCGGTCGTGGAAATTTCCGGAAACTTCGGAACGGGGCAAACTAAAGCAGCAGTTTGTGGTAATCATTTAAATCAACACGGTCGGTATTTGCTCGGAAACAAAAACGGCCGAACTAATAAAAGAAAATTTACGCTATGATTTTCTTTCAGTTGAGGTAGTCAATGCTGTTCAGACAAGGTCTCAAACCATAGCGGCTAGGAGAGAAATAGAGTTAAATAGCTGTAGCGATAGGAAAGAGGAAGATGAGGCTATAATTGTTTCTCCGGAGGCAGAGGATCAAATTTTAATCCCTGAACTGCAGGAATATGTTCCGGAGTTAGAGATGCTAAAAGTTACTCGAGATGAGTTAATTGAAGCTCAAAAAAATAGCGAGGATATTAAATCATTGTACGAACAGGCAGTCAGTCAGGTGCAGGCAATAAATAAGGCTTATTCTCTAGAAAATGGGTTACTCGTCAAAAAAGCGAGGATAAGTTAGGTAATGTGGCTAAATTAATAGTAGTGCCAGAAAGGTTCCGTGAGCAAATTAAATCGTTGTGTCATGAAGGAACCTCTGCACATCTTGGGGTTACGAAAACTAAAGACAAGTTAAACCGATATTTTTATTGGCCGAATTGTTATAAGGATATAGAAGCGTACGTAAAAACTTGCGATCAGTGTCAGAGGGCTGGGAAGCCAAATGAGAAAAAGAAAGCTCCACTAAAATTGGTCCCGGTTATTCAGGAGGTTTTTACTAAGCTAAATATTGATGCATGTGGGCCTCTTCCAATCACATCTAATGGGAATCGATATCTTATCACGGCCATATGCATGTTATCAAAATTCCCTGAAACTATCCCGGTGGCTGATATCAGTTCGGTTAGTGTTACAGATGCTCTGTTAAATATCTTTAGTCGCATGGGTTTTCCACGGGAAATACAATGTGACTAGGGTACTTCCTTTACTAGTGCTCTGACTACCGAGTTTTTTGAAAGATTCGGAATACTTGTCCGCCATAGTTCTGTGTATCATCCTCAGAGTAACCCTATTGAGAGATTTCATCGAACATTGAAACGACTCCTGCGAGTCTTATGTTTAGAGGCAGGCTCCGAATGGGACAAACATCTTCCGTCTATTCTTTTAGCGTTGCGAACTGTAACTCACGAGAGCACAGGGTATACCATATACCGTCAGAGTTGGTGTATGGGAAAAATTTGCGGACTCCAGAAACATTAGTAATGGAACATTGGATGGAACCGGAAGAAGAAAATGATCTCGTCACTGAATATGTGTTTAAGTTAATTAATAGATTAAAAAGGTGTCAGGAGGTAGCTATAGATAAAATGGAAGAGATGCAAATTAAGAGGAAAACTTGTTATGATAAAAAGGCAGTAAAACGCGAATTTAAGGATGGAGATTTAGTACTTGTTTTGGCTACATCTCGAGCGAATAAATTAGCAGTAGAGTGGATAGGTCCTGGGACGGTTTTAAATAAATTTTCCGAAACGAACTGTTTGGTAGAAATTCCCGGCAGACGAGAAACCTCTCAAATCTATCATATAAATATGCTAAAACCGTATTATAAAAGGCCGGAACATTGTTATCTTAATAATTACCGATGATGCACACCAATCTCTTGCAGACCAGGATTTAGAAATCCCATATTTAGAAAACAATTCCATCGTTTATGATTTCGAGGATGTCATCCAGGCTAGCGAGTTAGACAAATGTCTCCAAGACACAAATCAATCAGCTGCGCGAATTACTAAATAAACATTCTAAATGTTTCTCAAACGATCCCGGTTTAACTAATCTGGTTGTACACGAGATCCAGTTGGTTAATGATAAGCCAATTAGAACGAAGCCGTACCGAATGTCACACCGACAAAATGAAATTTTAAAAAACGAAATTAATCGAATGTTAAAATTAGGAATCATTGAGGTAGAAGAATCGGATTATATGTTCCCTATGATTTTAGTTGAGGTACCTGGCAAGGATCCTCGACCTTGTGTCGATTATCGGAAATTAAACGGAATTATTAGAACGGAGTACTTTCCTCTACCTAATATCGAAGTACGCGTAGAACAGGTCTCCTCCGCTAAATTTATTACCATTTTAGATTTATCTAAAGGATATTGGCAAATTCCTCTGAGTAAAACTGCACAACGATACGCAGTTTTTTGTACTAGTTTTGGTACTTACAGACCCTAAGAATGAGTTTCGGATTAAAGAAAGCCCCCTATTTTTTTAGTAAACTCATGGCAGGATTACTAAACGGTCTAGAGCATTTCGTTGTTCCTTATCTAGACGATATCGCTATCTTTTCGGATACGTGGGAGTCACACCTTAAACATGTGGAAATAGTCCTACAAAGAATCAGGAGATCCCAATTAACAATAAAACCCTCGAAATGTAAGTTTGCACAACAGAATGTCACATTCTTAGGTCATGTGGTAGGTCAGGGGTTCCGCACTCCTTCCGAGGTCAAAGTTCAGTCTGTTCTTGAGTTCCCTACCCCTCGTACAAAAACACATATACGAGCGTTCCTTGGTTTAGCGGGGTACTACAGTAGATATATAAATCAGTTCTCCGTAATAGCTACGCCAATGACAGATGCATTGAAAGGAAAGGCAAGACGCAGGGAGGTTAATTTGACAACCGACTGTGAAAATGCATTCCGAGATTTAAAAAAGAAGTTAACTGATAAACCCGTCTTGTACTCGGTAAATTTTGAACGGGAGTTTATCGTTCAAACCGACGCCTCTGATTATGGCATGGGGGGGGGGGGTGTTAACTCAATTAAATGACCAAGGAGAGGAGCACCCAATCCTTTATCTGAGTAAAAACATTTCAGATGTTGAGAAACGTTATTGTACGACCGAGAAGGAATGTGCTAGTATTGTGTTCGCAATTAAAAGGTTACATTATTATTTAGATGGAAATTCATTTACCCTTTCCACAACCCTTTAGTATGGTTAAATAAAAATGTTAGTTCTAACCCTAGATTAATGCGATGGGCTTTGGCATTGCAACCATATAATTTTAGAATTGTACATCGATCGGGTAAAAGTCATAAAAATGCAGATAGTCTCAGCAGATCAGCGATCGATGATTAGGAAATGATAGTCATGTTTGTTTGTCGTGATTATTAGTTGTGGAATATTGTTAATTGTAAATAGTTAATAAATGGTGTCAATCATGTGTATTTGCTAATGATTAGTAATTGTCGGTAAATAATGTTCTTACTAATACTGAAATTAATTTTGAATGGATATGTATGTTAAAAGGATCCACACATGGAATGTAATAATATTGAATTGCTTAATATGTGTTCTACCTTGGGTTTATTATGGATCTGTCTTATTATTCATTAGTATTACCCGTTAACGTGAATATTGGGAAGAATGTTTTATGTGTAAGATGATACCTTAAGCATATTATAGCAACATGTTTTTTATTATGATTTTAATTACTGTGTATGAGTGTTTAAGATTTTAATAATATGAATACTTCTTATATTTGTAATGATTATTCTTTCGTGATTAGCATTTGTGTAAGTTCCCTTGCAAGAACACTCACTCGGGGTAAGCATTTCGAATTTAATTGTAAGTTTATTAGATTTAATTACAACTCAGAAATATGACAGCACTTATTCAAAGGAATATTTTTTCCTGTGTGTCCGACAACTCCAAAGGTCAGTCACCTTGGTTACCATCATCGACCCTGAACTTTTCTTTACGAAAATCTGAAAGAGGGGAGGAAAAGCTGTGACGTATGTGCGTCCCCTCTTTCAAACATCTGGGACTTGCTTCCCACGGTCGGATCAGTTTTTAGAAGAATTGATGACCACACGTGCAAAGACACCTGCAGTCGCTAATACACTGCGACGAACATGTCTTAATTAGCCCCTGCAACCTTTGACCCGAGGGGAAGCATTTTGCCACCACCGGATGTGGAGAGGGGTGAAAGGGGACGCTCCCAGACGGTCAACCGCCGAGGGACCGAAAAAGAACCCGAGAGAGAGAACAGCGGAAACTTCGCATGGAACGGACATCAACAAGATCCCTCCCTCACAAAATTATTTTGGACTCTAAAATCATCTCATAGTGAAAACTTGTATATTAATGTAAATAATAGCTGTGACAATTAAACTAAATTATTGTATTTCAAACACGCTACCATTATTGAATCAAACGTCACAGGATTTACATGAGAATTACCAGGCCATTGCAGAACCATTATTTTCTGTTTTTGAAAAAAATTCGTTGTTTTAGCTTAGAAATATGGCATGGAGCAAGATCTTGTTGAAAGATGCCAACACCACCAGCGAACGTTTGCATCCTATGCACAATTTTACTTTCTATTATAGAAATGCATTGTTTAGAGTTCATCATCCCTTCAGCTGCTACTAAGCTGCCAGGTCCTCCGAAAATAACCCCAAAACATCTGTTTCTGAGGGTGCGTTAGTGTTTGAATAAGATGTTCTCCACCACTTCACCTGACAAATCATGGTCAAAAACCCTTGAGCAAAAAAAAATATTGTTCGTTGCTGAATATAACCTTCTTCCAATCTTGTGC
This sequence comes from Trichonephila clavata, assembly GCA_019973975.1. Lineage (NCBI taxonomy): Eukaryota > Metazoa > Arthropoda > Arachnida > Araneae > Nephilidae > Trichonephila > Trichonephila clavata. Next base: position 6,683 of record BMAO01030540.1, read on the forward strand.
AGGCCGGATTGATATTTACTAGACCAATCCAAACGTTTTTTCTTCACTGTAGGTGTTAAAAACTGTTTATCGATTGGTTTTCTTGCAAATCTCCCAGCTTAAATAAAGCTTCGTCGAACTGTCTATGAATCCACGCTCACACCAGTAGCTAATAATTTTCTCTGAAGATATCTACATGTTTTGTAAGGATGCATTGTAGATTTCATGCAAGAAACTTGTCTGTTCGAGGCGTGGTCTTGCGTTTGCGTCCTCATTTATTCTTTCATTTGGGAGACACTGTCCCCAAATTCTTTTGCTGATTAATAATCCTAGAAACACACAGTGGATTTTTTTAACTCGATCAGCTGTAGCAATGTCCCTCACAGTCATAGAAGTATACTGACTAAGGGTAACTAGTTTTTTCATTGATATAAAATTATTTCATAAAAATTCCCATACGTATAAAATAATGCTGTCAATTTTTACTGTGAAATCAAAATTATCTGAAAAATTTTCACTCAATTTTTCCTTTTAATTCAGAAATCAAATCTTCAAATTTTGTTTTCCACGCAACGTTTCTTCGAAGTTCAACTAATTCCATTTCTAAATTATCGATACCTATCCACAGAAATTCGGTTAACTCCATTGTTACAAATTCCATTTTGTATGGATATAAAATAAAGTGTAATGTATTTTCCAAACTGTTAAATTGATTGAATCTCTCTTTAAAACCTTGTTTTATTTTCAGCATATTCATTAGATATTTTTAATTGCATTTTCTTAAATTTCCACAGAATTTTCAAAAATTATTGTTGTTTGAAAATGTTTTTGTAATTGAGGAAAATATTCCATGATTTTCATTTCCAAATCTTTAGTAAAGATGTCAAGTTTTGTCATAAATATTTTGATATTTTGAAACATTGTTAAAACAATTAATCAACATGTTTTTTATTCAGTTCATTAAAATTCTGATTGATGTCTCATAGAAACATTTAATCAATTGATTAATGTATGTTGGATAATTCATCCATACTATTGTCTCTTTAAATTAAAAATATCTTAATTTGTTCTAATAAAGTTACAAAGCGATGTAGGACTTGACCGAAACTAAGCCATAGCACGTTGTATGTAAAAATCTCTGAATATTGGCATTCAATTTTTCTAAGAATTGTACAAATTGCCTTTTATAAAGAGCTCTTGAGTTTATATAAAGTTGGTCATTTCTATGACAAGTGACAGTAAAATGAAAAATGTTTTTAAACCATGCTTCGCAAATAAACTTGCTTGTGTATTATACAATGAAATTCAATTAGGAAATTAGAGATATTTTGCTTAAGATGCTGAATAAATCCAAAGTTTTTCCCTACCATACTAGGTGCACCGTCTGTTGTTACAGAAACTATTTTCTGAGAAAGTCAGTATCCATTTCTTTAAATGCAATATGAAATTCTGCAAAAATATCAAGACTGTGTACACTTTCCTTTCAACGTTAATAGCTTCATTATATATGTAACTCTTCTTTCATGATATTTCCAAACTTCTACTAACAAAAAACTAGAAATTGTGCATAACCATATATATTATTAATCTCATCTAATGCAATTGAATACATTTCTGTTTTATTTAAGTCCTTATGTATTTGCGTGAAAAAATATTTTTTCCAATTCTATCACTCGATATTTAATTATATTGCGACTTACGGGAAATTCATTTATACGCTTTATAATCAAGCATTTTTCTTTAAAATCAGCAAACAATGTAGGACTACATTCTAAAAACGCTTTTTTTCCCTTTTTTTTACAAATTCTTCTTCTGAAAGAGGTTTCCTATTGCGAGCAATGCAATGGGCAACTTGGAAACTAGCAGCTGCAATGTTAGTTTTTGGAAACAAAAAACTTTTTTTAAAACACTGCTTTGAGAAAAATTCTCTCTTTTTTTTCGTTTGTAAAAATATGTTTTCTTTCTTCATTTGTCGACATGCCGAGATAAGAATGCAACGTTTCAAAATGTCTTTTTACATTATATGTACGTGAAGTCACTTTTTCATTTCAAATTATACTTATAACCATTTTATTCATTTAAATTCCTACATATTTATCAAACAATTAAGCTTGATAAGGCCTGGAACTTGTATGGCTTGTTTTTAATTTTTTAACCGCCGACATAGTACATGGCTACAATTGAAAATATTTATATTTAGAATACAATAATTCGAGAAGAAACTTTGTATTAGCATACCTATATATATTTAATACACATGCACATTACTTTTAAATGCGTTCGAAATGTAAATTCAACACTGATACTGACTGGTGCAAGCGCCTTAAATTGCGAGCTAAAAATTGCTATTATCTAGAATAAGAGACATGGCCCCCATTGGCATCTCACAAGGGGAAACAGTGAGGGAACGATACAAGTGTGCTATGGAAGTCTCTTTCTACAAACATAACTGAACATAACCTTAGAAAGTGCGTTTCATACGAAGAAAGTTCTTTAAACTTGGTTATTTGCTTTGGTTTGTCAATTTTTTTCAACAAACAAAATGTGAGTAAAATTAAACAATTTATTTGATATTTTGTAAGCACTTTTGCTTTATTTCAAGTACTACATATTTTCATATACATTTGTTGTCATTTGCCTAACTTTGGAACTGAAATGATCAAGCTGAAGGTTATAGATAGAATTTAAATTGATTTTGTGTCAATGTAGTGTTTGAAAAATACAAATAGAATAAACTTGTCCACACAAGTTAGAAGAACTAAATAAACTCACGTAAACAAACGAGTGGTTGCCCAGCAAACGTAGGTCAGTTAAAAAGCAGTCAGTGGCTGACCCACGCGTCATAGGTTCGCCATCACTGGTCTAGATGGACCTTATCTCTCCTAAAAGTTTGCAACCGTTATACTGATGCACCCTGTACACACTCACACATATCGTTTGTCATACAATTCATATATCATGTAAAGCTATTTAATTGTATTTCATCACTAACATTAGAAACATAGTTAATTGTAACTTTTAAATTTTAATAGCTAAAATTGTGTTTTCTGAACCTAAAAATATTTTTACCAAACCAGAATTAAATACACTTAATCAAAATACGAGTTTTTAAGGAGCAAATATATGATTAAATTTCATGGTAATTCACAGTACACATAATATGAAATGGAAAGAATGAAAATATGTACTGTTAATCTGAGTCTGTGTAACATATTCGTTCACTAATAAATTACTATCCTTTTCTGAGATGTCACTTAAAATCATTCGAAAGTTTTCCGTAAACTCCTATCATATATACTTGGAATAAATTCTCCAAAAGTGGAAAAAGCTTTTTCGTGTTAGCAAAAACATTTTGTTATAGAAAATGTAAGAATACTAATATTATTACATATAAAACTAGAAAGCTTTTTTTATATATAAAAGTATATATCGGGTTTGAATTTCTTTTACTGCAAAACATATTATGAAACATCGTTGAAAAAAAATGCCCTGATTCTGTAAATAAACTGTATTAAAATATGTATATATACTAGATGTATATCTATACATACTCTCAAAACTGGAGCACATATTATTTTATATGCAGCATTGTAAGTTTTAAAACATTTTTTATGCAAATAGTACTAGTATGTAGCGTATAATTTACATTTATATTTATATGTGATATCTACAAAATATTATAATATATTTTCAATAAATTACGGTTAGTGTTCGATTGCCTTCAAAACATTTTCAGAAAGAAATGCTTCTAATAGAATTATTTTTCCAAAAATAATTAACATTTGTAACAACTTAACACCTGATTTCAAAATGAGATTTGATGAAACATATAGGATAACTGACAAGAATCTTTGGGCTATTAATAAAATGAAACATTATCAGAAAAATTCATTAAATGATACAAAAATAATATTTTTCTCAGCTAATGTAAAGAGTAAATTATATTTATGTAATCTCAGATACAAAACACAAAGTTTTTTTTTCTGAAACTTAACTTAGATGATTGAAAAATTATTACTAAGTTTTTTATTAAATTAAGGAGATAATGTAGACACTGTTCCGTATTTAAATGTCAGCCACTCATCCGGTATCGTGATTAGTGAGGCTGACTGCTGTGCCCTAGGGCTAGGGTTTGAATCCCCCTGGAGAAGCCATGGGTGCTTGTAAATGTATAGTGCCAGCGTGACATGGAGGTACTCTAAATAGCCCTCTAGCCTCTTGTCCTCTCACGAGGTTTGGTGGAAGGGGAAGAGAGGTGAGTGGTCCCTGACCACTCCCAGGGTGTTTAACTATCAACATTGCGCGAAAACGTGACAAAATGTACTGTTACCTGCATGGCGCTCAATGCTATGGCTAACGACAGGTGTACAATCTAGCTCTTTGATGAATTTCGTGAGCCTCGATGTGACACGGTCAAACGGGTGGCATTAGCAATAACAGCTAAGTGTCTTCTCACGGATCTCCCCTCCCCATTCCGTGCGTGGTCTTATTCGGCTGTATGCATATTATTGTAAACCTAGCTACGCACTGAAATCTTGTATCACTCATTATGTTATCACTGTAAGCGGACGAAAACAATGCGTTTCTAAACACATAGAATTTAATAAATCTGTAGGGTGTATCAGTAAAGCTGTTACACACTTTTAAGACAGATAGAGCACACTTGGAACTAGTTTGATATCACGGGGCAGGGAGCCAAACGCTGTTTGGCGTGATAAGGAATCGCGCCAAGCAGCGCATGCCGTTGGAATGAAATTCAAGATGGCGGCCTAGCGGTAAGACTCGTCAGGAAAATAATTTTAAAGAACTGTTTTGAAAAACATTAAAATCGAATTCAAATGAAGAATTTAGGAATAGATTGAGACTAACTAAGATTAATAAATAATTAATATCAATATTATAAAAAAATCATATTTACTAATAGTAATATTATGCAGTATACAATAATCTTGTAATATAATGTTATAGAAATTATTATATATAATGTTCATATAAAACTAAATAGTAATAATTATTAGATATTCATATGGTATTACTTTTTATTTTATATAATAATAATCACATAATATAGTTTAATAGATTTTATAAAAAAAAAAGAATAATCATCCTATTGTAATATAAATAAGAATCGTACAGATATAAGAATACTCATTCAACATAATTATAAAAAAAAAATAATAATAATTGTACATAAATATAACATAATAATAATATATAAATAACATAATACTTAGAAATAAATAAAATAATAATAAAAATATATAACACATGTAATAATAATTATAAAATAACAATTATTACAAATAACGTATATTATATAATTATTACACATTCTAATAATTTTTTTTTATATTAATAAAATAATTACATAATATATATTAAAATTGATAATGAATAGCAACTAATAAGTACTGAAAGCTTGCTATGTTCCAAAAACTGCAAATTTCTTCAGCGAATTTCATCGAACAAGAAACGAAAGAAAAAGCATTTTTAAAAAGTAAAATAAATTTTGAAAATAAACGATTTATAGAAATAATTAAAAATATAACACTCATTCTTTTTTAAAAAAATATCCCAGTTCTCACCAATGATATTAGAAATATCCATATTCGAAAATAGCATTAAATAAAACAGAAGACTGAAATATATTTTGATTCCGGATTGCAATGAAAATGGTTAAATTGTAAAAGAAATAGAAATAAAATCGTCTGAAATTAATAGGATTACCGCGGGAACAGAACCAATAAAAATTATTTCTAATATATGTTATCTCCATGGCAACCACATCGCCAGACGATAAAAATATCAAGATAACCATATTGTAATGTTATCGCCCATCTTGGCGAACATAAACAACTTGGTGTGGTGCCCCGTGATATCAAACTAGCAGGGCACACTTCAACGACTGTGCCACCAAATTCCTAAAGCGTGCCGACAATTTTATTTTTTAAAAAAAACTTACCCTGAGAAAAAATTTTTAAAAATCCGGAACTGAATCATTTGGCTGTTTTATAGAAATAAACAATTCATAAAATGTTTTTTGACCATTTGACTACTCTAGAAGAGAAATTATTCGTTACTTCCGAAATTTAGGTATAAAGAAATTTAATTCGGTTCGTAATCCATTTGTGATAACGGATACACATCTGTATTTGAAAGAACTTCGAATGGAGAGAGAAAACTAATTTCATTCACTAATAATCGAGATTTAATTTGAAAACATTCGAAAGAGTCAATTAATTCATTTTTAATAAAATTGGAGGCAATTATCCCGTAATAGCCAAAAATGCTGTTAAAATATTGTTACAATTTTTTGCATATTATTTGTGCGAATTCAGATTTTCAGCATTAAGGAATATAAAAATGAAAAAAAAACGATACTCTCTCTCTCTTTTTAATATAGATGAAAAAATGAGAGTGGCATTATCATTTTTACGACCAAATGTAAACGAAACTATAAAAGCACAAATTTCGCATTAGATGTATTATTATAATTAAATTGTTATTAATTACTCAATAAGTATTACGTTGTCACTATCGTATATATTTTTTGTTTAAATTTAAAAATTATTATCCTAAATTATTTTACATAGTGCATTTAGGTAACTAAAATTATTTTAAACTTTTTCTATTGTTGGTGGGCCGCCTTATTTTGAAATTGCTAATAGTGCACTGCAACAACAACAAAAATAAAAAGGTTGATAATAATAAGGTTGATAATAATAAAGGTTGATAATAAAGGTTGATAATCACTGACAGAAATGATTGAAAATTCTATAGCAGTGATTCTCAAACTTTCAATATTTGTGAACCAATATACACAGTCATAATTTTGATCGCGTTTCCCCGTTCCAATAAAATAACACTATATTGAATGCAATAATAATGTACTTTGACACTAAAGCTACAATACGACTTTAATTATAAACTGAAAAATTATCAAATTAAGTATTAAATTTTCTGTTTGTTACTTTTAAGGGGAAAAAGTATAATATTATGCCATTTTCATTTCTATAATTTTTAAATTGCAGCACATTGCAAAATAGTTTTTAATTAAATTATTTATTTATATCGAAGACAAATAACTAATAAATCACTCTATGAATTTGGGACAGAGGGGAATGATGAATTGTCTGCACTGAAAACAAAAGCATTTCGTGTACTATTCCCATTTTCAACATCCTATGTGTGTGAAACAGGATTTTTGCGGTGGTTGCTTTGAAGACAAAAAATAACTCTCAGCTCAATATAGAAAAGAACTCAGAGTGTCAATTTCTAACATTAAATCTTCCTTTGAAAAATTTCCTCTGAGTGAGAGTTACTAGTTATTATTAAACTTGTTCTTAATTTAGTATTGATAAATTAATTATCAAATACTAGTGCAGTATTGATACATTTATAAGTATGTTATATAAATGTAAATTGCGTATTTCATTTTTATTATGTCAGAATTTATATACTTTTGGTTTGGCTTCCTTTCAGTAAATTAAAAATTTTTAAAAATAATCTTGCATTTTTGACTTTTTTATATGCTCACCCCCATGTAGGGTTATCACGCCCGCCTAGGCGGTGAGCCCCGCAGTTTGAGGACTAAAAGACCAAGGAAAATCCTTCTGGACTCCTACAACCCGCCTTAAGCTCTTTTCTCTGGCAAGAATTGTTTAATTTATTGCACCCAGTTAATTTTGCTAAATTTAAACTCATATTTTATTTCCTCTACTTTTCCCCACTGGACAAGCTATTTTTCAATAATTTTTTCAAACACCTCGTGGGCAGCCAATAAGAGTCTCTATCCTCACCCATCCCTGACCAATCAGAGGGCAGTGTCTCAGCTCTCAGTCGAGCAGCTTTCCCAGGGAATGTTCCAAAATTCCCAGTCAAGACGCCACTCATAGCTACACCTCCAGGTTGCCTCCAACCACCAATAGCCAGCAAGCCTCTCAGCAGAATGAAAAACTCCACAAACGTCGCTCCAACATCTCAGACTATTACGATATAAGATTGAGGACTGATTTTCAGTCCAGACGCCCACAGACACACCGTAATCAACCGCAGTTTGAGGACCACTGTTATATAGGAATGCGTGTTCGGAAACGCTTTCCTAGAGCTCGATAGTGGCAAGAATGGCAGGACACGAATAATAAGAGAAAACATGTTTATTATCCTTAGTACACAAGAAAAATTAAGAAAAAAAGAATATTAAAAGGACAATAAATTTGCATGTCGTTAGTATGCAAAATCCGCCTGACCGTCATATGGCAAATCCGGACATGACAGTTTATAACCTGCACACTGGTACCGGTTTTTTTCTGTATCTGACGCAGCATACTTTCTTCATTGTTTGGCGTCTATGTTCTTCGCTCACGATCCTATGATGGGTCAACGAGGAAGGATAAGCTGCCGGACAATCTTTGGTACAAGCGTGCAAGAAGGATGCGACTGGCAGTTTGCCTCGCTTGGGGAAACCTGGCGCATGCAAGTACTATGCGGCTCACGCATTGCAATCAATGGTCTGATATGCCAGATGCATATTTGCCAACTCAGACTTCGTGTAACGTTCCATCTTACTTCCACTTTATCGGCAGACGAAATGAAACTTCATAGCAAGAGCGGCAGGAAAAACCGCGCGTGCGCATGTACTGCCATTTGATGTTTCGGTTTATATAGTGCCATCTATCGTGTACTCCAACCAAACACTTCCCAGCATTTTTGCTGTACTAAAAACTATAAACGTATTTTATCCTCGTATTCTTGTCCTGTCTTTCTTGTGTTTTATGTCTTCACTACCAAGCCAGGAAAACGTTTCCGGCGGCATTGCTATGTGATTTCCCATCGTCTGGGTGTACTCTATCTGCCCTGAAACTTCGTAACCACTGTACTGATATACCCCTGGCTTTTCTAAATTTCATTCCAATCCATTGCTCATTAACTCATTTGTGATCTTAAATACACACATTCTGATCAGACATAAAAATTAAAACAGACAATATAATGCTATATGCAGTAAACTTAAAATTTTACACAATCCAGTGGCCTCATAAGTATAAATTACTTCACGTCAATAAATATATGAACCAAAATTAGTACCTGATAATCTTATTATGTAGAAAAAATTATAATAAATATATTTTAATAAATGACATTATGTTACAAAAATAATTTATACTATACATATAATAAAACTATATCTCCAAATCAAATTAATAATCTAATTTTAAAAAAAGTTTTATTTTCCTTATTTTACAATAATAAAGGAAATATAAGCAAAATGTTAAGAATCTATTTAATCGGAATATTAAAATACCTTAAGATTGATATCAGTAAGTATATATACATACTATTTTCTTTTCACACACCCCTAAGCGAAATAATTTATTATCTACTTTCCCATTTTGTTAATAATTTCAGAATTTTACGGATAATTTTATTCTGGAAAATTCTCAAGCTACTAAAAAGTACTTTAATGCTTACAATTTATGTGTGGGAGAATAAAGAAATGCTTAAAAAGCACGTTTTCATACTCACTATACATATATATATATATATACGTTATAAATTAATCAAGCAATATTTTTGACATATATTAAATAAATAGTTTTGTTGTTGTTGGATCTTCATATAGCTATTATTTCGAAATGGCAAACAAACGAGGATAAACACATTTTTTGTTCTTGTCAAACGATTTTCCTGGAATATATTTAGAGATATTTTTACTCTTCAAATGAAGCATTGTGGAAAATAAATTTTATTATTTTTTGCGCATCACACATTCTTTAATATGAGTTTTCAAAAATCCAATTCAATGTGTACTTATGTCTTGTAGAAGTGGCAATATCTGGAAAATAAGAAAGCGGATAAACTAAAAAGAACTTAACAAATCACAAACGAATATACTTTTGTACATTATACAAGAAAATACATTGCTATATTTCGTTCTCTGTATATTTCATGTTATGCCTAATTATGAAATAGAACAGAATCACATTATTTATAATTAAAAAAAATTCTATAAAATTAAATTCTTTTAGGAATTTTCTTTACTTAGAGGCCAAATGAAAAATATCGAATTAAAAGTTTAAAAAAATTTCCGGACACGTTGAGAGTACTTTTGAAAAATATCATATTAAGACATATTTTTAAAAAAGATAAATATTGTTATTTTTCTTTTGAATTTAGAACTCACCTGTCATATAAGTAAGAAAATAAAAAAAAATTCAGACTAATTATTCCTTGTGTAAGAAGGTTTTTCTTGGTTATTTTTTAATGTAACATTTTCATTATGCCAGTTTAATAAAGCAAATTTGTTCCAGTAGCTGAGAACTAACTAAAGATATTTCTCTTTCATATAACGACTGTTTCACGTGCAATTGCAAATTTAAAAAAGCATCTCGAAGCAATTATTTTCCCCATGTTTAATATTTCTACAGGAAGTTCCGGAAAATTTCTTTAAAAAAACCTCTGTAAGATTGGTTTTCATAGATATTTCTTTCTTTTTTTGAAAATAAAAAAGAACAGAAAAGAATAAATTAATCATGTAGGTCGATGAGAATTTTTTTATTCATATATCATTAAGAGTATGACGTATCACGAGATCAACTCATTTTTCTTCGATAAATTCTTTTTTATTAATTACAGTGGCAAAGGGTTTCCTTTTCCACTGTGTTAAGTAACTGTTAAGTAACTCATTTTGTTTTCAAACATGTCCCTCCTTTCTTTTTCAATAAACTCAATTAATGATATGTGAAAAGAAGTAAAATGGTATTAATTATTTTGATAAATTTTTAAGCTAATTATATTATTCTCAGAAATTTGGAATAGTGTTTTTATAACAGCCATGCGTATATTTGTCATTGAGCATATAGAGCTCATCTAGTTGTTAAATTCCTGAAAAGTGAGGTTATTCCCCGAATGGATTGGCTAGTTAGATCCCCATACCTCATCTGTATAAAGTATGCATGGAACATTCTGAGGAGGGCCATTGCAATTCTCAAATCCCTCCGAGAACTATCCAATGTCTGAAAACAGAGCTTCTGAAGGAATGGGATTAATTGTCACATAAATTCGTAAATTCCCTTATTTCCGGTATAAAGTCACGGTGTTACTCCTGTTTATTTGAAAGTGGGCCCCATTAATAAATTTTATGTTACATTCTGCAACTGCTGCTTCATTCTTCCAACTTCGATAAGTGTTACGCACCATCATGCGTGTGTATTTTATTTGTTGAATGGTTATTTTTTGTGTGTAATATATCAGCCCTACATACATAACAAATTTATTAAAGTCTGTCCAGTAGTTCAAGAGATAATTGAAAAAATTCTCCTTATTTTGAGCATCAGTGTAGTTTGGTTCAATCGGAAGCTATTAGAACAATATGATTTCCAGTTAAGATTTTTCTGATTCAGAATAAGCAAATGAGGCAAATTGCGTCATCTTCTTTAAAATTCCTTAAGTGTTTGTTTTTTAGGAGATGAAGTTGAGGGTATTTCACATTAGAAGAGTTTTAAATTATCACGCCAAGTACCCCTTGGAGAACGCATGCAACAATATCCAGATACCTTATTCAAAGTCAAATCATCCGAAGAATATAAGGAAGGTTAAAATGTGGCCAGTGTTTTATCGGAGAAAGTTCAGGATTGTACATAATATCCTTTTATGAGCGTGGAGAACATTTAACACTACAGAAGCATATGTCTAAGTGTACAGTAATGGTCATTCACGATTAATTACGGCAGAAGATAATGGTATATTGCTCTTCTGGTGAGAAAGAACAGGTGGCTTATACAGCGGAATAAATCTCAAGACACATCAAACAGACTTCTGGATGTCCAAAATTGCGTTATACTGTGGTCAGGAGGCTACAAAATAGTTATCTAATTGCACTGCGACAAATATCATTTATATGATTAACGCCTCTGTTGATATTTTATTTATGATTTTTAGATACATACTTGTGTGAAAGAGAAAACAAAATAATGGATGATCATAAAATAATAAGTAACTCATAGCACAAAAAGAGGCATTTTTCAAAAAACGCCCGTTGTTTGACTTGTTTTCATTATTTGTCTTCAAATAAGCCAACATTAAAAAAAAAACATTACTTAACAGAATGGAAGAGGCAATATTTTTCTTTAGATTTATACACTGCTGGCCACCGTAAATGCAATACCCTAAAGGAAGCACGCAATTAACATGAAATTTACAACATTCATTAGCGGAGGTGAGATATGCAATGATTAGAATTTCTGCGCTGACACACATCGCGCACGCCTGTGGCGCCACCTCAAAGCGCTATTTAAGGCTTGGAGATTTTCGACGATTTCAAGTTTGGCAATTGTGTTTTTCTTGTGGTTTTTTCAAAAAACGATCAGTTATGTCTCGTATAAAAACAGCGATCAGCTTTTGATCAAGTATCCGAGTTCGACAGAGGAAGGGATAGTGGCCTACCGAGATTGTGGATTATCTTTCAGGAAAATCGGTAGTCGCGTATTGGACGAAACCAAACAATTGTATATGCGGATATGTGACCGTTCGATGCAGGAGGGTACGGGTGGACCGACGTGGTCGATCGCATCTACCTCAGTGCACCACTTCACGTGAGGACAGAGCAAATTGTGTGCAGGGCAGTGACGGATCGCTCAATCAACATCACAAACCCATAGCACAGCACATTGAGTCTGTAACACATCATTCAGTGTCTGGCGTACCATTCGACGCCGTTTATAGGAGGGTGATCGGTCCGCAAGACGTCCATTGCTTGGTCTACCCTTGACGCAGAACCACAGACGTCTCCGCCGCCAATGGAGCGATGAAAGAAGGATGTGGGCGGCAGAATGGAATGAAGTTGTCTTTACTGACGAGTCACGCATCTGTCTGCAACACCACGATCGTCGGATTCGAGTCTGGAGATACACCGTGGAGAGAGGATGCTAAACAGCTGCGTTATGCACTACCACACTGGTCCTGCACCGGGTATTATGGTATGAGGCGGTATTGGATATTACTCTCGCACTCCTCTAGTACGCATTGCCGGTACTTTAAACAGTCCAGCACTACATCTCGAGGTGTTGGAGCCAGTTGTCCTTCCTTACTTCAGGGCTTGGCCGCAGCCATATTTCAACAGATATATGCGTGACCACACGTGGCACGCATTGTCCAAAGTTCTTCGTCAATCGCCAGATTGAATTGCTTCCCTGGCCGGCTCGCTCTCCCGGATCTTTCGCCAATAGACAAACATGTGGTTTCATGGTTGTTCAACGATTGACCCAGATTACGCTCAGCTGCACACCAGATCAACTTTGGCAACGTGTGGAAGCTGCTTGTCTGTAATACCCAAGAACACATCCAAAGTCTCTTTGAATCAATGCCGAAGCGTGTGGCAGGGGTGATCTCCAACAATGGCGCTACTCTGGCTACTGATTCTGGCAGGAACCACACTTCACAGAAGTCTATAAATTTAATCATTTGATACTTGGCAACATGTTATCTACAAATAAATTTTGTTGTTCTATCTCTTGTTTTTCTTGGTGTTGCATTTACGGTGGCCAGCAGTGTATAGTTCGTTGACTTTGTTAATCTTATATACGAAAAAGTGTAAACATGATAACATATTCCTCTTATGTATTATAAGTAAAAAAGATCGATGCAAGAAACTTTTTTTAATATGTTTTTAACACTTATTCGAGAATTTAAAAAAAAATACGAGTTACTTAAAAATTATTTTATTCAAAATTTGAAATATTCGGTTGTTGCGCAATTATTGAGATTAAAACTTTGAAGCAGAGGATTTCTAACTTTTTATAATGATAATTATATACCTTTTAACTCTAATTTTAGATAGATATATATTTCCCAGATATCCAAATCTCTAATAATCTCTAATCTCTAATCTAGAGCATTACCTGAAATTTTATGAATACTTTTAACTATCTTTACAAAAGGATCATATTTTAATATCTTTATAAAATTTTTATATGTCGTCTGCATTTAAAACAATAGATTAAACAAATTATGCTAATGAGGCACAGAAAATCTTCCATTTATCCTTGCTTATGTCACATATTAATAAACTGTCTACAAAGCGATGCCAAAAGAATCAGAATAAACCCTGATATTTTAATATGATATCATGACAAAATCATTATTTCAATTTTTAAAAACGTGTAATACTGCCATTACACGATATTTCTTTTTGTGTGTTATTTTCCCAAAAACCTTATAATTTCTGCTACATTACCTCTTATACCTCTATCTTCTTCAAGATTGTTTAAGTGCTTAATCTATTCTAGCTAAAACAAATCAATTTCTAAGAGTATCGAAGGCTATTACTGAAGTTTACCAAATACCTGGTAATGACACATGGGATCTGCTCGAGATATCTCCCTTAAGATCAATAGTCCATAATATAGTTCAAGGAATTCGAAAGCAAAAAATATGTATAAGAATTTTGTCTAGCATGTGATTCTAGAGATAGACAACAATGCTTCTATTTGCTTTATTTTTGCTTATATTTACTTTCTTTAAATTGTACTTATTTCTATTTATTAAAGTAGACAGTTCAGAAAATATTGAATAAAATTTTTGGACTGACATTTTCTTATTCCAGACAGAGAAATCAAAAATTAAAGCACCTACGTCCCTAATCAAAAATCTTAAGGTTTTAACATTTTATGTCGAAAGAAAGACACAAGAGCTTTAAATGATTGTCACTCCTCGAAGTGTTTGTAAATCAAATATGTTCACGCTCAAAATTTAGTATATTTTTAAATCCGTGTCCCGATTTTCATTTTGAACATTTTATAAATTATCAAATCAAATTATTGATAATTAGTAAATTATTAAAAGAAAATGAACCCCTCTACTTTAATAGATTTGTGAGCTTACAAACTCAACGAAAAAAGAAGCAACATATTTGTCACATTGAAGCTAAAATAACCTTTTAAAAATTTTTAGAATAAATGCTTTTAGCAATTATCACATTTTTTCCTGACTATATATGACTGACATACTTCCACCAGAACATGTCTTCATATTCCATATAAAACCAAAAACATAATCCATTACATTGGGGGCAAAGTTATATTCTTTCTTCTGCTTGATATAATTTGAGAACAAAGTTCCTTATCTATTGTAAAGCATTTTTTGTCGTTAGAGTACAGATCATCATCTACTACAAGTCTGCGAATTTTATCTTGAGTAGAAATATTACAGAAGTGAAATATTACCACTACTCAGAAATGTTACTGAATTTTTCAGACCATAAAATGCCGTAATGTTTACAACCACTATATGAAAGGAGACGAATTATCAACAAAAAAAAAATAATAGTCAATATTTGATGGTGAGCAGCAACTCATGCGGAATTTAGTAATGGGAAGAAAGTTTGGTCAGGACTCCTAGCAAATATATTTCATTTATTTTGTCCTTTTTTTTTCTTTCACTCAACCAGCTACAGATGTTCATTGAGATTTCCTTTATTTTCTCATAAAGCTATGCTTTAAATCTCTTTGACACGTGTAATGTGTTTGTAAAAAATGCATTACTCCTTTTTTTCCTGCAAAGGGAAACTTTTATAAAAATTTATTTCTTTATCTGTGAATGGCAACGTTCGGTTGCAGTTAAATTCCTATATTGTTATAAAAAAGAGATGTCAGAATAAAGTTTCGGTGTCTTTAAAGATCCATCTGTCTGTTTAAATAAATTTCCTAGGCACAGTAGCCAGCAAGAGTTTAATTAAAACTATTGCTTTTAAAAGAGTGAAAAGAAAGTGTTTTGACGCCAGTACAAATATCACATCGCTTTGAAAAAAATTAATTTAGGTTTTCTTTCTTTCTTTTCTATTATTCATCCTTATTTCCTTTCTTTTTTTATTCGTCCTTTTTTTCACCAGCTAAAGATTGTTCTCGAGTGATTTCATCAATTATTCGTACATAAGTGCTATTATCTCTATATTTAAATGAGACTTCAAGAACGAAATCTGTTTGGCACATAACATGTTTCTATAATTCTTTCTGATATAGTATATTTATATATATGTAGCGTATTGAACATATAACCATAAATTCATCAATTTCAAATAATACTTGATCTTCATGAGTTTCTTCTTTTCAAATGTTAAGAACGTGAAGAGGTTCTTTCACGTTGAATCATGTTTGCTAAACCTTAATTATACTTACACTCAACTCTTTTTCAAAGCGGTAGATCAGTGCTTCTCAACTTTCAACATTTACGACCCAGTTCTCAATAATAGGTTTCCTCGTGCCCCTTCCATACAATAACAATGCTTTGAATTAAATAATGTACTTGGACGCTAAAGCTACAATAGGATTTTAATTATAAACCATACAAATAATCATGATAAGTATTAACTATCGCTATATAAGAGAAAATCAGTAGTATTATTATATTGTTCTTAACTTAGTAATGATAAATTAATTATCAAATAAATTGAGCAGTACTGATACATTTATAAGTATATTATATCATTGTAAATGCGTATTTATTTATTTTTTAAATGTCAGAATGAGTATGTTTGCTTCCCTTCAATAAATTAATTTTTTAAATAATGTTTTATTTCGATATGTCTCGCCCCCCTACCATAGGGTATCACTACCCCCAAGAAAGCCCCCACCCCCCTCCCAGTTTGGAAACGCTGCTGTAGATATTTCTTTAACCTATTTTGAGTGAAATTCTTACATGAGAGAGATGTAAAGTACTTTTATTTAAAAAAAATATATAGCAATTTCTTAACAAGAATCAGTAACAAAATAAATCTCTTAAATGTAAGAATTAATATTTTTAACGTACCTGATCGTTACTCCAGCAGCAAATAGATTTTCAAGTATAAAAATATATACGTATATTAATACTTATATTTATTAGGGGCAACATTAAAAAATTATTAATTAGGGATTTATTACAAAAATAAAAAATTGTCCTGAAACATGAAACTCGGTGAAGCTTTGTTAACAATTCCTCAAACATCAGCTTAGCTCAGAGAGCATTTTCTGCTGCATGGTAATTGATAACAAAGCTTTGAACTAGGCCGAAAGATAAAAACATAGATATTTCACATTTTAAAAAACAAAACAAAAAATATTTTAAATATTTTTTGTATTTTTAGCTGAATCTCTTTAACTGAGTATAAATTTCACAATTTGTATGTATACTTATTTTATATAATTATTG
>BMAO01030541.1:0-18009 GCA_019973975.1 Trichonephila clavata
ATCATCGCATTTATTTATTCTACTTTCAAAAACTTTTAATTCTTTTATAATTAAATCAAATTTACCACTATTTTTCGACTGTTTTGGAGCCATGATTTAATGAATGAAATTTTTTAATTCTACACAAAATACACAACTATACCAATAATAACAAATGCCTACACAATGCAAATACACAACTATCAAAGAATGTTTATACAAATAGAACAAAAGAATAAGTCTACAATCAAATAATAAATAATATCAATCAGAATGTATAAGAATACTTCAAGAATTCGTATCAGAATAAATGCACTAGAATAAGAATATCGAGTATGAAACGAATAATTAAAAATAACAAAGAATAAATCACATCAATAACTCCGGCTCGACGGACCACATGTTATGAATGAGAATGAGACTTTAGATTTTGAGTTTGATGTAGAATGCAATTATGAATTGTATAACGAACGGATTTTGACTTACCGCCATTTTCCATGCTGGGCGTATGAACACTGTCGAAGTATTTCTTATAAAGCTGAATGAAAGATATATAAATGAAGATTATTAATGAATAACACCAAGATTTCACAAGTCGACTTTTCATGTATATATTGCTTCACACACACACTCATGCTTTACATGTACGATAAAAGAAAAAACATTTCACTAAAACATAATCACAAGAATGGCGACCATTACAAACCGAATAATCCGAATCGAATGTCGTTTTCCGCCGAAATCACTCCGGCTTCCAGAAACCAAGTTCAGTTCGTGGCGCCATCTCTGGACGGCGAAAGGAGTCAAACTATTCTTAACACGCGATATTTGCAAATTATGTTGGTATTTAAGTACTAGCTTTCGGGTTCGAGAGAGAGAGAGAGGTTAGAAGTTAAAAGATAGCGGTGAAGATTAACGTAACGATACGTAGATTGACGATTTGGTCAATTAGTTGATAAGTTGAATTCGGTCAGTTTGGATTGGATTACTTCAAAAATTTTACTCAAATATAAGAAGGTTTATTGCTGGATGGCTAAGTGTAAGTGATCGGAGTTATTATATCTCCGATTATCTCGTTTACTTCGCTGTTGCTCCCACATTTATCAATTGTTCATTTCTTAACTTGGGTTATTGTATGTGTCGTTGTTGAGAATTGTAAATAAATTGTGTTGTTTTAAATATGTGGCTAGTTTACTTTCTAACTCTCGTACACTAATGGATGGGATATCCATCCATTACAGTGCATTTCTTGAAGTGTTAAAAGTTGAATAAAATTAGTTATTATAAGATCATGTCTATTTCTTTCTCAAACCCTCTCACACTCTCGACCTCCGGGTCGTAACAATCTTCTACATTTGAAATTTATTTTTATAGGAAAACTCAGTTCAGATAACGTATTCGCTTTCAATTGAGTTAATTAAAATGATGCAGGAATAATTAGTATTCAGTCATCCTTAGAATTTTTTTGTTCTTTTCAAATCAGTCTGATTGCTTTTGAAGTCACACTTTCAAATTACAAGGGCAGTGGAAAAATTAATTTTTTTAACATCCGATTTGTTTTCTCCTGTAGAAGGTGTAACTTTATATTAATTAGAAAAATAAATCTTACTTCATTAAAGAGTCTTATTTAACCATCATTTTGTTTTAAGTTCAAATAATTTGAATAAATGAAATCTTATTCGGACTTTTTGGAAGGAATTCTAATTAGTTCAAACTTTACTTATTATTTTTTTTTAACTTGTGTGCGGCACATTCTTTTAAATATACTGTTTCGTTAAATTTCGATATTTGCCTCATTAATATGTCTAAATGAAAAGAAACAGAAATCTGAAGAACACATTACGCCGAAAAACGTAAAGATCAATTAATTTTGTCCTGATGGCATCGGACTACGTTTGGCATATTAATTTTGGAAAAGAGTAAAACAGAATATTTCTTTTATATTTAGTGTCATTTTAAACTAGAATAAACATATAAAATTGTTTTAAAAATATTTTTATAAATTTTTTTTAAATGCAATTACTTTTTTAGCAAAAAATGAAGAAAGAATGATATATTTTCAAAACCTTTTTCTTTTCTGGAAAACGCTTCCATAATAATAACATTTGCTTATTTACAGGTAAAATTTCTCTTCAGAGCCTGAAGTGAGATTTTTGAAAAATTCCCATTGTTTTTCAGAGTTTCAATTAATGAAAGTAATAAACGATAGTTTTTTTGTTTTGTTAAAATTTCTTTATTTTGATGCATTAAAATACGATTATACTCCGTTCATACTCCGTATAGAAATCTTAACTATATATAGGCAAATATTAATATCTAATGGAATATATCTTAATTATAATTATGGAAACATTTTCCATAAATTGAGAATATTTTGAAAATATGTCAATCATTATTAATCTTTTGCGAAATTTGTTTTTAAACATTTTTTTCTTGTAATGATATTCTTAAAAACACTTTTATATGCATATGTTAATCCAGGAGGTACTAAAAATTAAAAAAAAAATATTAACTTATAAGCTTTTTCAAAACCACGTTACAAACGTAGTCGGATATCTTAAAGATGTAAAAAACGTTTATCTAATAAAATATTAAGGAAATTATTAAATAATCGAATTAGCATTGTTTTCCTGATGTAAAACTTTTTGATCAAGGGAGCGAGTGAGTGAGTGAATATTATCGTCCCACTGTTCAGCTACACGATGGCTTTTGGGGATGGCCCGCGTAATTTTGAACCATGGTCAAGGGACGTGGACGACACCTGAGCTGGCACCCCCTTTCCTAATTACCACACCAACCGGAGGACGTTTGAGCTCTCGACAGATTTTACGTGCATCGCTTCCCTACACGGCGGTCTGCAGTGGTACTGGGATCAAACTAGCCACGATCCGATGCCAGACCCTTGGCTACCGCGGCCACACTTTTTGACCAAGAATATGAAAAAAAAAATGTGCTTTTGTTACGGGCCTATTCCGCGTTTTTCTACTAACAATCCTCTTGGGGAAAAATGATCTTTAAAATTTAATTTATTGAAAACCTTCCTGCGAAGAAGAAGATGTGAGCATGCAAATTAAGTCTGGTATATAAAGATTAATCTTTCGAGTTAGAGATTAGATGAGAAGAGGAGATAAGATTAAGTTATACAGCGATCAGAGAGAAGTTAGACTGTTACTGCTTGCAGGAATAGATTAAATATAAAGTGAACGTGAATACTTAGTATTTGAATGTTATAATATAAAGTTGAACATCTGTCAAATAGAAATTAAACTAGATAAAGTCGCTAAGAGAATTAGAAAGTATTGCTTGGACGTAAGTGGTCTGTTTTATTTATTAGTCTTCTGGTATTTCGTCGGCCTCGCTATTGTAATTCATAGTAAGAATTTGGGTACATATCTAAACGTGGTTAAAAGATTTTGTGTTGTTGTTGGTACTAAAAATAAATTAAAATTATTTTGGAATATGGATATTCTTCCTTCCTACTTCTCACACTGACTTTTTATAAAGAAATGATTAAATGAGCATAATAATCACTCTTTTTAAAGTAAATGAAAATAAATTAAATTAAAAATGCTCTATTTATTATAAAGAATAATTTTATAGTTCATAATTTAAAATTTTGTTCATCTATTTTTGAATAACAGGACACAAATGTGGAACATTTTCCGATGCAGAAAAACCTTTAATGCAATGTTTTGTCTGTAACAGAAACACAGAGAGTAAACTTCAAAGCATTCTTCAGATTTATTTGAATTAATCATTATTTTTCATATTGAAATTTATCCCATGAATTGTTTTCATAATATAGTTTTGCCATAAAATGTGAAAGTGAAAATTAATTTTGGGTTTAAGAATGAGATGGTATAAAATACGAATAAATTAAATAGATTTGAATGAATTAGATTGGTTTTGGAGCATTTTACTGTTTAAAACAGTTTTTCCGATTTGAACTTTTTATTTAATATTATGCAAAACCAAGCCTTCAAATCAAAACATATTAACAAAATAAATAAGGGGAAAACACTGAAAAATAGAATTTTTTTTCTATTCAGGAAAGAATGATGAAAAAAATATTCTGCTTAAAAACATTTTTAATTTTGAATGTTTTCAAAAATTATTTTTTACTCTCACAAGCATTCCATTGTGTACTTTTTCAAACAAAAAATGCATACTCTTTTCTTCAAAATTAATCTCAAAACATTTATTTATTATTTTTTTAAAAAAAGAAATTACTAACATAAAAATAATAAAATATTAAATAAAAACATACACGAAGCAAGCAATTAATTATGAAAGGAACTTTCGAAATAAAGGAAGTAATTTCAATAAAAATTCCTAACTAATGCTAAAGGATGTATATATCTAACAATGCATATGGTTTTTTGAAATAATCCTAAGTGCACGGCAATTACAAAAGCTTGCAAGTAAAGGGTAAAAAATACGAAATATTCCATATTAAATAAGCTATGCATCACTGGATAACAAAAACTAGTTATCCATGATATGGCCATTTTCCTGCGTAGCAAAAAACTGTCAGAATGATGCAAATGTGTCTCCCCCTTCTTTAAAATGGGCTGTATTTAGGCAGCTATAAGCCTTTACAAAACGGCAAGTCCTCAAGTGTGGGAGTCATTTCATTGGTGGTACCATCTAGAGATGACTCCCGTTACCTAATTTGGACTCTTGAATTTATTCAATTCAAGCTTTCGTAGGATGGTAAATATTGTTGTAGTTTAACTTTGGCGAGAGAAACAGAGCAAAGGATCTTTTGCATGCCACAAAATCGCATGACATGCGTTCCTACTTTTTTTGCAGCCAGAAAATCTATCGACTTCAACCAGGATCGAGCCCGCAACCTTAGACCTACGAGGTGGGAAAGCTACCTTTAAGCTACCGAGCCTACTTTCATGAAACGTACTTTCGCTGTTTTGCTGTATTATACCTTGCAAAAGTTGCTTGAATGCAACACAATTATGCAATAAATTTTCTGGCAAAAATTATTAATGATGAAAATCTTGGTGAGATAAAGAATTGAATCATGGATGATTCGTTTATTAAGCAACCCGGGGCTATTTGCGATGGGCCTATTAATTTTGAACTATATACTTACAAAAATTTATAAAAATAAAGAACACACCAAACGTATCATCATTGAGAAGCAAGACTAAAATGGGCTGATGAGTAGAACGATAAGTGAAAAATACTTATAATTTCTAATGATAAGAAATTTAATCTTGACAGTCTTGATGGATACAAACAACAATTGGATTGAAATAATTTTCACTCGAAATATGGGATGATAATCAGTAGGATATATCTAAGTTTTCTATTTTTTTCAAAACCTATTTATGTGGAAAAGGTGTTTTCTGGTGTATAGATAAGAGACAAATAAAATAAAATAAATAATTTTACGTTAAGTATTTTCCCAAGGAGAATGAAGTTTATGTATTTGAGATATTTTTCATGGTAAAAAGTCAAAACATGTTTTTTTTAAAAAAGAAAAATATGCGTTTTAGTAACTTTTAACATTTATTGTGAAAAAAGGAAACCTGCTTAATAGTAAATATAAAAGGACATCAAGCACATTTGATAGATTTTTTTAGTATTACATTTTTAAATAAACCATCTGTCGGCAGTGGCGTAGATACTAATGGGCTAGACGGTGCCGTGCACCGGGGACTTCGAACCCTGACCACTGAGAAAGCCAATCTTGCGATAATTTCTCCCATATTTATGATATAATAATAATGGGTTGCAAAACATAACTGAAATCAAGAAACTCAGTTGAAAGTAATTTTGAACCCTTGTAGGGAATTTCGCTAAATTCTTTCCTTTATTTGTATGGTGTTGCGAGTTTTACTTATTGAAAGGTTTATATTATTTTCAATTTTTCTAACTATTATTTTAAAATAAACTTCCATAAAGTTAAATGAAAAATCTTACCATACATCTTTAAAAAACCTTCACAGGAAGCAATGTCTTCTTGATCATTTTATTTTTATCTACGATATGATTGATAATAAGTTATTTTCCAGTTTTAATGTTTCGCTATCTATTCATATCTGCAATAGACTGATCAACATATCTGCAATAGACGTGTCTTCAGTGGTACTGGGATCGAACTCATAACACGCTAGCCTGATCCGATGCCTAGACCACTTGGCAACAACGGCCACCTCAAGGCGACCAGAAGTCGATTACTTGAGATAGGAGTCACGATTATTTCCAAACGTAAGTGACTCTAGTTATAATTAAATATTAGTAACAATATTAGTCCCCCATTCGATTTAGTGGTTAGCGAAGCTGACTGCTGTGCCATAGGGCCTGGGTTCGAATCCCGGAGGAGACATGGATGTTTGTAAATGTATAGTGCCCTTGCGGCAGGGGGGTACTCTAAATAGCCGTCGAGCTGCAAGTCCTCTCGTGAGGTTGGAGGATGAGGAAGAGAGGTGGGAGGTCCCTGACCCTCCCCCAGGGTGTTTTCCCTCAAAATTGGAGTGGAACCGGGCTAAATCATACTGTATGGTGCTCAAGGCTACAGCCAATGACAGGTGCTCATCTAGCCTCTTGCCATGGTGAATTTCGTGGGCTTGGATCTGACGCAGTCGGGATCAAGTGTCATAAGAAACAACAACATAATTACATATTAAATATCTCATCTTCCACGCTTTGGCTCCAATACTTAATATACGCGCATTTCCCTGTGTTTGTTAGGTTTATAAAAGGATAAATAAACTATATTTGTTTTGATTATGGCCGGTGTTCATTCTGACTCCCAATCATTAAGAGATTTCAGGGGAAATCTCTTACACCATGGAACATCTTTTTCACATAGGTGGGTTCCAATAATAATTTTTTCTCCATATAACCCCGACTCACCCTAACAATCCGTAATGATTTCGGGATTCTTAATCATGGTAGATAGAGGACTAACGGTGAATTTCGAGACCAATGGGATATGCATGTTATAAAGCATACTAATTGGATCTTAGGTGTATTATTAGCTACATATTTTAATAGGACAATGCTTTGTGGAAATATTTATATTCAAGAAGGAATGTATTTAAAAAGTACTATAATAGTATTAAAACATTCAATGGGGAAAATTTAAAATAATCTTTTAATTCTTTTTGTTATTTTCCATTCAATTGGAAAATTAAATCCAAGTTTCTTCACCGAAAAAAGAGTAATAGCAGTTCTTTTATTTGAGCTTTTTTAAACAGTTTTTTCACAGATAGTTTTTCATTTTATGAAATATTTTCTAAATTAATGCATGATGTTAGAGAAAGTGTCATCCATAAACCTAACAAATTAGTCTGGAAATTTAACTATGAAAAGTAGGACTGAGTAAAATAGCTTTTTCCCCATCCTATACACAAAGCTCAAGAAGCTTTTAAAGTAATTCGATTATTTACTTAAAACAGATTACTTGAAAACAATTACTGCTCATCTTTTTTTTAGAGAAATAATTTGGGGAAGACTCGTTTTTGCCTAACGCACACTCATTTAAGACAAACTATACTTCACTAACTTTGTTGTTCAGTTTTAAGGCAGAATTTTCGATTGTCTTGTCCAAAACATTGATCTTTTAAGCAGATGAGTTTGTATAATTTTTTTTAACTGTAAGTGGTTTCTTGGTCAAAATTATGGCAAAATGAAAACGAATATTAAAATAGTTGATAATAATTTTATATGGATGAACTTCTTCAATAATTTTAAATAACACAATATACAATAGTGTATATGGATAATAATAATAAAAAGTTTTAAGAGAAATTTAACACGTCATACAACAGTTTTTATGGACTAATCATCGATGAAGCACATTTCAAACTATATCTTTACTGTCAAAATTATTTTTTATGTGAGACCAAATGGTAATAATTCAATGCAACTCATGAAATTATACTTGACAATTGTACCCTATAATTATTAAATTCATCAATTTCAAATTCGCTGCTACTTAAGAAGTATTAAAAATATTTTCTATGAAGTTACATGATTCCCCATAAACCAGCCGTTTAACTACTTTAAGCACCAGTACTTGAAAGGAACCTAATATTAAGTACCAATTGTCTAAATAATTTAAAGTAAATACCGTGTACATGCTCAGTACCAAAATACCCAAGATGTGGAAAAAAAATTAAGTTATAAATCAGAACTCATTTAAAAAGCATATGCTAAAAATTTTATCAAAATTTCTTTACTAAACGAAGCTTAGAAATCGACACCTACTGTTGAAATTATCTCTTTGAAAATATAATCTCGAGTATTCACATTTTTCATTACAAATCAGTACAAAAATTCAAAATGCCTTCTGTTTTCAAAGAGAATAAAACCCGAATGTATAATTAAGAAACACAACATTCACTTTGACTAATGAAAAGTCATTCATTAAATGCCACGAAGAATCCAATTTAGAATCGCAGAGGAGCAGATTAATTGTACCTTACGTTTACTCGTTGGCTTGGTATGCCGAGTATTCTACATTTTTCAGGCATTGAAGCGAAATTCTGTTTACTCACCCTCACCCCTGTGAGTAAGATGAAACTTTCCTGAAAGCATCTAAAACCCGCAAAATATCTCAGCTATGATCGAACATCTTTTCATATACATTAGTCAATAAAAACCTATTCTTTTTTTTACGGAAATATAGCATAACGCACAGATTCAGATAGTTTGATTCGTGATAGTTTAATTCAGATAGTTCGTGAAATCTGATTTGTGCAGTTTAGATATAAAATTGTAAAGTTTCGTTTTATATCATTAACAATGATAAATATAAGGATTGCCCAAATAGAAAGTTGAGAAATTCAATGAAAAAAATGATTTCAGTGAAAATAAAAAAAATCGCTCTGGAGGTGGTAGCAGTAGATCTATGCTTTCACTCTAGAAAGAACATGGTTGACTTGAGGAAGTCTTGCCCAGCCTCCTTCACTTCATCGGACAAATAGAAACGTAATACTGTCTTAAATTATCTAAAGGCCTGGATGTCACAGAGGGACACCAATCCGGACTGTACTCTGGGTACTCTAACATTTCCAAACGCATTTTTTTAAAGTTGTCTCGGTTTCATGGGAGACGTGTGGGCCAACATTCTCATGGAGATCCGATATCGTTTGTTCCCTTCTCGAAAATTTTACTCCAGCTGTTCTAAAACGTTCGACCTAAACAGTACTCGCCATAGACTGCTATTTTTCGTCGATTTATGTCTACATTAAACTCATCTTCTGCAAACAGGAACAATACTATCGAACGTTGTTTGGATCTGGACGCATACTTATTCCTCGATCACTCGTACGGTTTGTTCTGTACACCTCAGCAACAAGAAAGGCCTCTTAGGATTTCAAAAAGAATCCGCAAAACCACGATTTTTTTTGTAGTTGCACATTTTAGGGCATTGATACTTCATGCCTGATGCAACCATTCTCACTCGGATGATTGGAACGTAAGGACCTTCAAAAGTTTTTCTGGGGTGTTGAGAGTTCCCCGCGAGCAATTGAGTTATATTTTCGTACTCAAAGCATCTAAAATAGGATAAGTGTCTTACTCTTTCTATTTATATATAATTATATATATATATTAAATATATTGGTATGCATGCATATTTTATTTAAAATTTCAATAATTGTAGTATAAAAATAATATAAAACTTAAAAATAATTGTAAAATATAGTTTAAAAAAAATTTTTTTTTTAACACTTTTCAGAAATTATGGCAAAATTTCCATGGGATAGGGAGCAACAGTGACTTTATCATCTATTAGATACTGTACCGACAGATTCTGAGGATGAATTAAGTGATTTAGAAGACTGCGTAATTTCAGAAGAGCAGCATATTGACGATCTGTTTATTTCATTGATAAAGCACAAGAATTGGAATAAACTTGTGAGCAAGAAACAACAAATAAATTGACAATAAACTCAAAAGAGGCTTTACTGTCACAGAAGATAGTAAAAAGAGCATTAATTCACCAAAAAAGGGCCTCTGCATTGTTTGTCCCCCACGGGTAAAAGATGTAAAAACCAATTTGCCTTCAATGTAAGAAAAATGTAAGAAAATATTTGCTTAAAGTATATGAATACAGTCTGCACTGAATGTGTTTGGAAAACGATTAAAATATTTGTTTTCTTCTTTACTCTATCTTTAACATTAATTACAAAATAAATTTATTACTGGTATATACGTTTTACTTGTAGTTTATAAAAAAAATAAAATTGTATTTTAAAATGAAAATTTTGTAGGTTTAGTTTAAATTAACGTTAGTTTTATTTGTATGCAATAAATTTTATAATTTTATTTGCATAATACAAAAATATCCTGTACTTTATAAATATGTAACATAATTGACTTAATTTTTTTTCATACTTAAATACGCGTGTTAAGAGTTAGGGGGGTTCTCTACACCCCGCGAGCAACGACGGTAGCAAAAATAAGTGCAAGTCTCCGTGGGTTATATAACATGTAGACTTTCGATTAATTTCCTTTACCACTAACAGGTTTCACTGTTAAACATTGTATGTGGTGCTCGCTTCCTACCGTCCTTCATGTCCCTATTTGGTGGTTATGTTATAGCTCCACTCATTCGGACGCAATCGCATTTTTCCACTTTTCATTTGAGCCACCCTTATACTTTCTCTTACATAACACCCAAACATGTATTCGCTAATAAAGATCTTGATACCTTACATAAATTTATTCCGGTTTAAGTGCTTTAGATAAAATAAATTTAAATTAAAATTTGTTGGTTGTAAAAAGTTGGTTTTCATCTTAAACAGAAATAAAAATATTAATTAACAGGTCTAATGATAATAACTTAAGAATTAAGCCTACATTCACTCAGTGTTAAAAAAGTTTTAAAAAAACAGTCATCACAGATATAACGTACATCATGTTCTCTACATAATATGTCTTCAGTCACATTAAGACTCGAATTTGTAGTTTAAAAGAAACACCACTGGCTAAGAGTTCACGAATTTTATTACTTAGCCCCTTAGTCAGTTTGGGTTTAATGAAAACATCCATTAATGCCAGAATTCATTGGTAATGCTTTTTAGTAATCTTTGGGATTACCAGCAAATTAATCTGCTCAACCACTGGGCAAGATGTATGTCATATTAGTATAAGGAATATGATTCAGGGTTTCAATAAATTAATTAAAACCCTCTGCTTTGAATACTCCAAAAACCTTCTTCTAATCCAAAGGAATTAAGAACTCTAATTTTGTTAGTATGGGATTAGCCATTTCTTTTAAAGAAACAGTATTTCAATATATATACATGTCTAATTTTTTTCCAATGCCCATCCTTTTTTTTATATTTAAAGCTCTTATTTTTATACCCGGTGTGTAACGCTCTCTCGTAAGACTCGATCTTATTTTTTATGTTAAAAATGCGCGTGGTAAGCTGGATTTCGCGGTATATAATGGACTAAATTCATGTGACGTCATAATCACATGATAATTTTAAACCACGTGTTTTTAGCCAATCAAGTTCAAAAACACATGTGACAAAATAGTCACGATAAATGCAATTATCTATTTTCAGCAAATCAGTTCATGCACTTCGTTGTTGCCAAATTACGCTTTTTACAGAAACTTTTTTTTTAAAAAATTAATATTTGTCACTTTATTTAAAAGTACATGTATAAAACAAGACTTTTTTTTCTTTAATTTTAAAATCTTTTTTTGCAGAAATTTCTTTTTATAACTCTTGAGCATCTTTACCCAATTATGCAATTTGAAATTTTACCTAAGTTTTACAAATACAATAAAAAGTACGAGCTAGTTTATTGTCTGTTTTGAATTCAATGTAGAACACGTGTTTATATTATCATGTTACCGTCATGAATTTAGTCCATTAAGCAACAAGAAGTATATTCAGATAGGAAGCCCAATATATATATATAATATTCAGAAACTGGTTTTAATTATCTGTTTTGTTTTTTAAGAAGAGTTAATTCTAATTTAAAAATCAGTTAGTATTTCCAATAAAAATATTACGTATATTGACTAATATTAAATATTAATCATATATATATATATATTAAGACTTATGTATATGATTAATATGCTACCAACGTTAAAAGAGGATACATTTAAACTACCAAATATATAATATTTATAAATAAACGAATATTTCCCTTATTTTATTCATTTCATCTTAGATATAGCCTTCATTTTGTACCAGAGTACTTAATTATTGTAAATTAAAAAATCAAATCATTGCAAAAAAAAGGCGTAAAGAGGGCCTAAACATTAATTGTTATATTTCTTGTATTGAATTAATTAAATTCATTACAAGAAAATATTAACATTTAATATAAAATGAAGGAAAATGGAGCAAATTGTAATCGACTATTAATATTTGCGCCAAAATATTATCCTTATATTAAGAGCAGTTATCATTGTACGAACAAAATGCAAACGGCATCTGATCTATAAACTGAAACAATTTAGTAAATAAAAATGTTAAAATCTCTCTCCCTCCTCCAAGCCATTTTTTTTTATTCGAAGTTAGTAAATCTTAAAAAAACAAAAACTAATTAATGATAATGGAAGTTAATTAACACATAAACTACCTTACGGAAAATTTAGAATTCCATACGGACTTTCTTTTTTTATCCCAATTTTTCAAGGTATTTTTTAAAAATATTACCAAAATAAATAATTTTTTATGATGTTTCATTCTTTCCTATACCAAACAAATACTTTTATTAAAACTACGCTTCTAAGTCCACTAATATACGTACGTCTTCGGTCTCTCTTAGAAATCGGAAAAGTATTTAAAAATTCCCGGCATTCCATCGTCATTCCTAGAAAGGATATTTAGTATTAATTCAGAATATATATACACACACAAGCAGCAGAGCTTTGCGTATTCTAAATACCATTCAGTAGCCCGCGTGAATCTAGAGCGAAAAATCAATTTAACTGCGACCGCATTCCAGAGACGAAACAAAGGAAAATGATATCCCCAGGAAACGTCAAAATGAGTTTTGCCTGGAACTGTAACTGACGGGAGAAAGCAATTGGTAACACTTTTCGAACTTTTATTGCCGCGTGTTTCGAAGCTATTCATATCCTTTGCAGCAAAAATGAAATATTTCAACATCGATTAACGTCAAGTTAGGAAACTTTAGTGACGCTCCATCAAGTTCAAACTTGTTTTCCTGCGCTTTTTATTGTGCCTTTGGATTTTCGTTCTAAGGTGCAAAACTTTTATTGGTTTTCAGTATTGGAAATAGCTAGGATAATGTATCTTAATAATTTTTACCGTAACAAGATTGATATTGCGTAATGTTTTGTCTATCACAGATTGTACATTACAGTGTACATTCCATGTATTTTGGAAGATAAATGGAGCAGAAAAATTTATTTTCAGAATTGAGCTTGCAAAATTATTTAATTGTTATTTAAAAAGACGATTATATAGAACAGAAAAGTTTCGAAATCCAAAACTATTATTGTCACAATATTTTCCTAGCTCAAGGAAGATTTACAAATACTCATCTGATGTGTGTTTAAAAGTAAACTTTTATAAGCATTTCATTAACTTGTGATTGATTACATTACACCATCATTAAACCTGAAGTGTTAAACTCAACTTTCTTTGATCCAGAATATCATGTAAAACACGTAAAGCCGTCATGTTCTGAGTTAATTATTATTTTGCGATAACAATACATCATCATTAATCCTGCTGGGTTAAAAAAATCCTTTAATCCAAACAACCCTGTACTAAGAGAGAGCCTACTAATGTCATTAAGGCAAAAGGGACTCAAGACTATTGTTAACTATGCAAAATATGATTTTGTGTTTGCTTATACAGACGGTTCTTCTGATGAAATATTCTCGAATGCAGGTTCGGGGGTATTTATGACGGTTCGTTGCATCACTTGGAGCGGTCATAAATACAACTCCAAGTGATGTAACCTACCAAAGGTGATCAGTGCTGGTACAATTGCCTCTTTCTTCACTTGTGAACTTCGGGTGATTAGTGAAGATCTTGATTTATATGAGACTCTGCCTATTCTAGAACAGGTTAAAGGTCACGTCTTTTTTTTTGTGTGATTCAAAAGCAGCCTTGCAGGCAATTCTAAAAGGAGGTTAGCAATTCTAAATGGATTACTGAAGAGATTTTCTCTCGTCTGTTTATATTACACGATTTAAATAAAATCTGCTTTCTCTTATGGTTGCCTGCACGTGTTGAAATTGCAGGCAACGAAAATGCGGATAAACTAGCGAAATAGGCTATAAATCTCAAAAAGGACAATATCTTGTATTCTACCTTATTAGACGCAAATGCTATCACAAATTTCAAATTCATAGAGAAGTCCTGTAAAGCATTGATTCTTAAACTGTGATCCGAGGACCCCTGGGGTTCCCTAGATCCTTTCTAGGATTCCGCTATAAGGTCTCTCATTCCCTCTTTTACAGACCCTGAAAGGCTCCTGATTGGTAAGATTACATCTGATATAAAAACACTCAAAAAATGCAGCACCATCCTCGTTAAAAATTCTAATTTTTTTTATAGATAAGCACATTATTTATTTATTTATTTGAAATTAGTATTTTGTAACATTTGTTTTACATAAGATGTTTACTGTTTTCTTAAAGGAAAAAAGAGGTGTTAAAAAATCTTTGTAAGAAGCGGAGGCAGTCTCAGGATTATTGAGGAAAAATCACTTAGCCATGTGTTGGGAGAGAGGAAGGTGTGTTCAAAATATTTGGGTTCTGTGATTTCAGGGTGATACATAAAGGGAGGCAGCGGCAATCGAATGCTTAAGAACTGCTGCTGTAAAGCATTAATTCTGTAATATAAGCCAAGTCAGCCTAAGAACAAGGCTAAGTTAGGTTATTCCCAGGCTAAGAACATGTCTTTACAGAGGAATGAAGATTGATAGGGATAGATGAAGAACTTATATGAATTGTGATAACTTTTCAGATACAGAGCTAACATCTGCTCATTATGTTGACTGCCCAGGTATTTTTGCTGATTTACAAGAAATAAGGGTCCTGTTTTCGTCAACAAACCTGTTTGTAGATAATATTGATCAGATTGCCGTAACAGTCTTCTGGGTCCATTATACTATCTAATTTGGTCCCGTCATGGACACGACATCATGATTTAAAAATCATACGGAGTAAACGCAAAGACATGTTTTTAGCTATTAGTTTTTCATTATAATAACTCATTAGCCTTTCCTTAATTTGGATACATATTGAAACATTTTAATTAATAAGTGTAAAAGTGTCATGTTCAAATCAATTTATTACGTTGTGATTACAGCAAACCTTTATTCATCCTGACGCGTTAAACGGAACATCGCTTAAAACGCGTAAAAAAAGGATAATTAATGAAAGCAAAACCGTCATGTTCTGAGCTATTCATTATTTTATAACTACAATAAACCATTATTCATTCTGATACGTCAAACCAAAATTCGTTTAATCCGGAAAACCATTTTAAGAATTTTAACTAATAAACACAAAATATCGTCTTAATTAAATAAATTTTAAACCATCATTCATCTTTCCACATTAAATCCAAGCATAATCCAGGTTACCGTTTTAAGAAAATCGTAATTAATAATCATGACCTATAAGCAATTTATTATTTTTTGAAGACAATAAATTATCATTAATCCTGTCAAGCTAAACTTAAAGTCTTTATTTCCGACAGCAGATCTTAAAAAGTTAATAAACATAGAAGCATGATGTTCTAAACAGACTCTGTTTTGAAATTGATCATACTACTGTCATTCGTTTTTGAACGCCGAAGTGCCATCTGGGCGTGAATTACCTTTAACGCCTTGTTGTGACTTAAAGCCATCCCTTACACTACTACCTCCCTGTTTATCTGAAAATTCTGCAGGATGTATAGGCGGACTTAAATGATCAAAAGACATAATTGCAATTCAAATAGATTTATTGATTCTTATCAGCAAATACGTTTAGACACACACTAATCAGTTTAAGAAAAACAAAAGAGAGTGGAGTAACTAAGCGGGGAACCACTACTAGCGGAATAACATAATATCAACTGAAATCCAGGAAAGCTTAAACGCGCACAATTACAGCTACGCCACGTACGAATAATCTTAATATCTTAAATAAAATCACTGATCTTATATTTTACATCGGCTGTTCCTTCGTGATGACTTTGGCCTTTTACTGGCTGGAAGAATGGGTGAAGAATGCACGCTCTCTGTAAAAAGGATTTTCACTATATTCAATCCGCTTCTCCTCGCGTACCTCCACACGTAACAGACTATCTACGATTGTCAACAACTTCGTGCTGACGTCTCGATCTTTAATTCACTTAACTTCACTCTTCCTATCACTTTACTTCTTAACTCGCGAAAACCGAACTTATATAATATATCTTATTTACATAAATCACACGCCTGGCTCTCGGTGAAGATTGGTTGAAATAAATAAATTGTCTTAAGGAAAATAGAGGAGGTTAGTCAAAGACCGTATAGATCCGTCACAGCCTTCTTGAACATTTTGAAAAAGCTTAACAAGCTCAAAAACATGGGCACGAGATTAACCTTCATTGCCTTAAACTTTTTCCAGTTTTAAAATTGAATTTCACAGCTATTTGTCGTTGTATTAGTACGCTTATGATTTTTCCAGGGAAGCAAAAAAGAAAGAAAAAACATCTCTAACGTGAACGAAGACTACGGCTTTACAGATTTGTTCATAGAAACGGGATGTACAGTTTTCGAAAGAGAAGGCTTTGTTCTGAATAAGTGTAAGTCGTTGTATTTGGTGTATGCTTACTTCTTCTGTAGCAGCGTCAGTCTCGTTATTTAATAGCCCCATATTGCATAAGTAAATTTTCTGATTTCAAAAAATTTATGCATACAATTTAAAAAATGAAATATAGTGGTTTAGCATTGAGTTAGTTAATATTTATACAAGTAATTAAAATAAAATGTAAGTGAACTGAAATATCCAGTCTTAATTTTGAACATATTAATGCTGCCGGATAAATAACTAATTATTTGTGGCGACGATAAAATTGTTACATTTTAAATAGCAGTAACTTCAGCAGAACAATATATAGATTGCATGTTATTTCATATAAATCAAATGGAATGGTGTTTTCCCGTAAATATTTGAATTAACTTATTTTTAACTTGTTACTTTCTGTTTCGTTTTATGCATCTCTTAGCTTTTTTAGAGATGGTCAGCTATAATACTTTATAATTTTACTGATTACCGTCAGGTATCTTGTCAGAAAAAAATTTAAAAATATATTGGCTAGTTAAAACATCATTGTATTAATTAAATTTTGTAAAAAATAGCATTTTCATGAATGCTAAGCATTCTGAATACCTATTTATTTTTTAAATATATAGTTTATGTTATTGAATTGTAAGCTAAATAGTGGAAATGTACACAAAATAATTTATTTATTTTAAATTTGGACTATTAGAATTAAATTAATAAATTAAAATAGAGTAAGAAAAATTTTAAAAAAACTCTGTGTGTCAGCTCCGATGCACACAACTGGAGTTTACTCATTAAGCACGGGGTTGTCTTTGATTATATAATAGGCAAACAGGGTAAATAAACGTATCTCATAATACTGAAATCATGCCTATATATTCTGTATTCTATTTACATTTTTCATATTGATTAGGTAAAATAATATATATATATATACGTCAATTAAGTTATATAATATATATATATGTTACTCATAGTATATGAGTACATTATTAAGAATGTTGATTTACTTCATTATTGATATCACTGTGAGTATTAATTGCATTCTCTCGCCATTATTAATCACTGTGACAAGAGGCTTAAGTAAGTAAAGTATGATACGCGAACTTCGGTAGACACGTAATTTACAAATCTTGAAAACATCGCATCAATTGTTATACCATATCTAAGTTGTCCCCTGTGCGCTCTAACAGAAACAAAATCCAAATTAAAAACTCTGATTTTAAAAATTGTACTAATCTCGATCTTTCACCTTTATCCAAATCACTATTGAAATCGCCACCAAACATGAGTGG
>BMAO01030542.1:0-16592 GCA_019973975.1 Trichonephila clavata
TATAAAAAAATTACAATTCCAAAATATTAATTTTTATTAGTCGGAAACAATAATTCTTACATGAAATTGCAAGTGTACGAACACTTTTTGGGTCCACTGTATATACACAGAGATTAGATTTTGATTCATAACACAGATACAACTAAATAAAACATGTTCTGAAAATTAAAATTCAATATCTTAAAAATATTTTGTGTAGGGATCAGCATCTCTAATTTCCAGTTTACTAATTATGTTATAAATTTGCTTCTACATATCGTAGAAACAAAAATAGAGTGTTTTATGGAATCTGAAATGTATAGGCTATAAAATAAAAACACAAAAGTATACATATATTAATGAAATTTACTTGATTCATAATAAGTCATATTGTTTGATTTTTTTGGCACTTGCTTACAGGCAAATAATAATTTAAGTACTCCTTTGCAACATTGGAATAATTTTAGTTTTATTTTCATATTGAACTTTAAAATGGCTTGCATGTCTTGAAAAATGCAAGCCTACAAAATAAATTTTTCTTTTCAATTATTAATCTTTTTAAGAGACTAATTTCTAGTAAATTTTAAAGAACTTTTTTTTAGCTTATTGGTAAACTTATGGAAAATGTCTTAAAAGTTTTCATAAAGAAATTATTTAAAAAAGTCAACTATTTCAATAAATTTATTTTATGATTCCTTTCACCCTCATTTCGAATATTGAATGAATCAAAATTAGAGTTAGTAAAATTGAACTTAATCTATTTCAAGAATATTTTAATTTTCAGTTTGGGACATAGCATGTAAAAATTAAAGCTACTTTAATACTAATATTTAATGGATATTTTGTATTATTAATAATTGATCTACATTGTTTAAATTGGATTCATCTTATAACATAGTGCAGAAGGCTATACTCTTATGACCATTTAAAAAAAATCTTATTAAATTGATAGCTAAAAAAAGAGAGAGAACTAATAAGAAATTATAACAATTAATATTGAACACCCTACACTTTTATACGCAGTTATTATTTTTCCAGTTTCAATTTCTTTATTTTAATAAATACCTTGTGTTCTATTTCTTTAAATCCTGGCACTCATATATTTCTAATTTGTTTTCTTTAAAAAATTACTTAAATTTTTTGCTTCTTAATGTAATTTTTTTTTGCCAGGAATAATTCATTCTTTTAAATTATTTTCATTTTGAGTTCTTAGTGCGAGACTGTCATCGTTCATTGAAAACTATCGGATCGCAAAATTTTATTTGCAGCGATTTCAAAACCAACTTCTAAAAGATATTTAATGTGTAGTGTAGTGATGACAAATTAGTTCCTGTATATATATATGTATATACTGTTCCAATGTGTGGTATTTTTCGAATTGTTGTTTTTATAAATGTAAAATTCAGAAAGACATGCCTTCATGTGTAATATTTATAAAGTTGTATTTTTTAAACCTTTTATCTTGTTTATAAATTATAAATGCTTTATTTTTAGCTTGCATTAATTTCATTTCTGCTTGTTAGCATAAATCTTCATTTTTAATGTTTCCACTCATAATTTATTTTAAATTGTGCACATATATAGTTCTGAATTTTTCTCTTTTTTTTTATATTTTATGGATAACAAATAATCTACAAATTTCATACGTTTGGCACTTTCTACCAAAGGCCATTGGTTTCACATTGTAGACTTTGTCGCCATGTTCTAAATACTCATATGGGCGTAGCATAACACTACTATGTTATGCTAAATTTTGTAGATAGCCATTTAGAAAACTATATAATTGTGAACAACATTTGTAAAAATTTTACTCTAATGAGGAAACTTTCCAAATTCCTCTCAGAACCAGCTACCTACAAATTTTTCAGTAAATAATTTAGATAACTCACGTACCCGAACATGTAATTTTTTTGAAACAACACTGTTTGAAAGGCATTTTCACTCACATTTAATAACTCAAAGACATGATTTGATAAAAAAAATAAAAAAAGCTCTTTATTTATGTACTTTTATACACTATAACCTATATTTAAAATGATATTTAATGTATATTATATTAAAACAGCTGTTCTGTACAAATAAGGTTGGAGTTACTATATAATAGATTAGATAGTGTTTATAAAAAAAATCAATAAAAAATAACTTATTGAACAAAACATGTTTCAAAAATCTCACTTATATTCTTGTTTATTTTTAATATATATATGTATGTGTACAATTTCCAGAATAAATATTTCAACAATATGATTTTGGTTTGTTTTATTTTCCTTGTTAACAGTGAATAATATTGAAAAAAGGTTTTTTTTTTTTTTTTTTTTGAGACTCTAGGTAGACTCCTTGTGTGCCAACAAGTATAACACAAGGCTTACAAACGTAAGTCAATACTCAATCAATAGTGGTAGGAAGTTTT
Source organism: Trichonephila clavata (assembly GCA_019973975.1). NCBI lineage: Eukaryota > Metazoa > Arthropoda > Arachnida > Araneae > Nephilidae > Trichonephila > Trichonephila clavata. Next base: position 2,390 of record BMAO01030542.1, read on the forward strand.
AAGTTCAGGGATACAAGCACAAATGGGAAATCGAAAGGTAAAAAGAAACAAGACGGGATGCAAATACAATAAACACAGTACAAAATACAACATTGCTCACATGCAAAAACGGAGACATTACAAAATACAACATTGCTCACATGCAAAAACGGAGACATTCAGTAATTAAAATTATACAATGGTGAAGGTTTGGAAGCACATGTGTGATCAGAATAAGATTTTCAAAATACAAATGAGTAAAAGCATGCATACACACAAATACTTAAGAATATACACACAGACATATATATATATACATATATATATATATATATATATATATACACATACATATATATACGCAATTTTAAAAAAAAACCAGGATACATACGTACACAGTAATTGTTAGCAAACACAAAAATAATAAAATAGTAAAAAAAAAAAATTAAATTTTTTTTTTAAATTAAAAAATTAAATTGACAATCTAAACAAGACGAGAAAAAATGCTATTAATATATGCACAAAACGATGTAAAAGAAGACTTGCTCTGAACAAAGGCAGAGAAAGGAGGAGGCCACGCTATATTGTTCTTTTGTAGGCAATCCATGAGAGTACGTCTTTCGGAAGAGAATTTAGCACAAGCAAATATTAGATGCTTGACATCCTGGACTGAGTCACTGGAGCAAGAACACTGGTCAGTAGGCGACAAATTAAAGCGTTTCAAATAGGCTTTAAAGTTTCCATGCCCAGTTAGAAACTGGGTAAGTATAAAATTAGGTTGAAAGTGTGTAGCCTTTAAACGTCTCTGAATAGAAGGAATAAATTCCTTGGTGAAGAGCGCATTATTTGATATTTGATATAATTTATTCCACTCAGAAATAATTTTTTCCTTAAAAATATTTTTATAATATGATTTCGGAATGCTCATATGAATCAAAAAACTTAATTTTGTAGCTTCTTTTGCAAGCCAGTCAGCACGTTCATTGCCATAGATTCCCGTATGACCTCGAACAAAAGAAAAGGAAACTTTTACACCTCTGGGCTTCGAAGAAAATTGAGATCAATTTGCGTTTTAACAATCAGTTGATTTTGAGAATCAAAGTTATTCAAAGCATATAAAGATGAAAGAGAATCGCTGCAAATTAAAAAATCCGATGAAAGGTTTTCGTTTTTACAGATCCATGAGACTGCTTGAGCTATGCAAAGTAATTCAGCCTGAAACACACTACATTCATCTCTTATTCTAAATTGGCGAGTTTCAATTTTAATAAAATCTTGGAAAATAACAAATGCAAGGCCAACCTTATTGTTAATTTTGCTACCATCTGTAAAGCAGACAACAGGAAAGTTGTCTTCAATATTTTTACGGTAATTAACAAAATTAAGGGGAAATCGTTCAGAAGGATGAGGGAGATCAGAAAAACGCAGGGTACCATCTAGACTCTTATTGGTACAGTTCTTTATTGCATTCTTGAATTCATTATTTCTGATTATAAAGATGTCAATAGGTGGAAAGCCCGAGATAGCAAACACAGCATCATAGGATATCGTTCGATACCCAGAAATAACTCGAAGAAGTATTCTTCGTTGAATTTTTCGCAGGAGACGACAATTTATTTTCTTCTTCAAGGCAGATCCCCAGATTCGTGAACCATAACAGATAAATGGAACAATGCCTTGTTTATAAATGAGGGATGAGACATTGGACTTGATCCCAAAGCTATTTCTGGCAACTCTGTTAAGCCCTAGCAGAATTTTTTCACACTTATTTGAAAGATGCAGAATATGTTGCTTCCAACAGAATTTACTATCAAGGACAATACCAAGATATTTTAATTCCTTCACACAATCGAGGGGAATCCCATTAAGGGTGAGGTTGCTGGTGAGGGTGTTGCTTTCTCTTTTCTCCAAGATCATAACTTTTGATTTGACAGCATTAAACTCTAATTTATAATTCTTTGCCCAGGTTGATACAAAATCAAGGGTAAGCTGCGCTTGTCTGCTTATATCATGAAAAGACTTTCCCTGAAAACAAAGAAGTAAGTCGTCGGCAAAAGCAATCGTTTCAAAGAGAAAGCCAAGATTTTTTCCAAAAAATCATTTATAATGATATTCCAGAGAAAAGGTCCAGAAACTGATCCCTGAGGACATCCCTTGTTCAAAAATCTCTCTTTTGAGGAATGACCTAAAGATAAAGTCACAGATCTATCCTTCAAGAAGCTGGAAATTACGGCAAATAAGTTGTTAGGAATGTTAGATCTTTTTAAAAGGCTCAGAATACCAGGCCACCAAGCATTATCAAAAGCTCCTTTAATATCCAAGAAAACTAGGATTGTATGAAAATTTCTCTTTTTTCCTTTTAAAACAATTTCATTAAGTTTCATCAAGGCATCCTCGGTACATTTTTGTGGCATAAAACCAAATTGGTTTTTATTGAAAAAATAATCTTTGTGTAAACGCCAGGCCACTCTGTTGATAATGAGTCTTTCAAAACATTTACCCAAAGTTGACAGTAAACTGATACACCTAAGGTTGTCTAAATTAGGGATATACGGACGTCGTTCACTTTGGGAATCAGGATAATCCTAGCTTTTTTCCAACAGAGAGGAAAGGTCTTGAGACGAAGACATGAATTAAAAACTTTTAGGAAAAGTCCAGGGTGCATTACATGCAATTTCTTGACAACTTCATTAGGAATGGAGTCAGGGCCAGGTGACTTTCTTAACTTCAATTTATTAATAACAGCATCAATTTCATGGATGGTAAAAGGTGGGTCATTCGTTATGTTGCTATTGATAAGAGCGTCATTTCGTATTTCCTTGTGACAATCATCATCATCATTCTCACAATCATCAGGAAAAGAATGGAAGATAATCTCATTAATTGTCTCTTCAAAAGAATTAGTCACAGTTCCACATGGAAGAGCAATTCCACTGAGTTCAACTCTCTTCTGAAACTGCTGTTTGACGCCATAGGTATAAATCTTTTTCCACACATTATTTACATTAATTTCATCCAAAAATTCCTTCCATGAGCTTAATTTGGCATCTAAAAGTTTTAAATTATAATTAGTTCTTAATTCTTTGTATTTACTTTTATAAATTTCTCTTAAAGCGATATTTTTACATCTCTGGAATCTTCGTCTTGCAGCATTAACGTGCTTTCTCATGCACCCAATTTCCGTTGTCCACCAAGGAATTCTGTGCATCCCTTGCTTTTTAATTGGAATTGACATTTTACAAGAATTTGGAATAATAGAAAGGAGATTATCTACGAGATCATGTAAGGATTCTGGATTTTGGCAGGAATCGATACGATTAGTAATGTTTGACAGCAAGCAATTAGATGTGTCATAGAAGAGTTTCCAGTTCGCTTTTATCAGGTTGAAGACACAAAAGTCACCATTTTTTGTTTGAGAATTGGAAATAAGAACAATATCAAACTCAATTGCTCTGTGGTCGGAGAGAGAATCATAAGTAGGCAAATGCCAACAAGAAACATCTTCCAGCAAATCAGTTCCAACTGCAGTTACATCAATGTAGCTAGAACCTTGAGAGCCACAAAATGTAGGACCGCAATCTTCATTAATGACAAAGAGGTTATGGGCACTAATAAAATCGGTGAGCTTGGAACCTCTAGAGTCAGAAAGGGGACTGAACCATGTTTCAGATTTGCTATTAGCGTCCATTGACCAGACCAATCTGTTTATAGGCATCTTGGAAAAAAGTTGGTTAATTTTTTCCAAATCAAAATCAATAGTCTTGGAGGGTTCGAAATAGTAGGAAACAAACAAAAAGGATACTTTATTAATGTTTAAGCGCACTGTCACCATATTGTAATCAAGGTGATTTAGATCTAGAAAGGTTGAAATATTTCTATTTCTGACAATAATGGCTGCTTTAATTATCTGAACGAAGGACTGAAGAAAACTCTGTAAGACGAAGGAAATCCAGGAAGAGTTCCCTTGTACGAAGTAAAAAGGTATTGAAAAAAAAAAAATGCTGTACGAGTAAAATGGCTAAATTATGATTCTATTGGTCCTTATGATGTTATTTTTTCTTCTAAATGGGTGCTGAAAACTTCTCTAAAAACTCTTTCTAGTTGGTTAAAAACTAAATGTTTTGTTAATGCAAAAATGTACTGTTTTAGTTGTTTTTACATTCTTCTAAGGACTGAAATTTTTAAATATTTTAATTTAAAAAAAACATTAACTTAAAAACTATAATATTTGTTTTCTTTGGTGATAGGAGAGTGTAAAATCAGTTGATTTAACAAAAAAACGAGCCTAATTTGTTATATTGCAATGTATTTTCTTTATTTCTATCTGGATGGCTGTGTTTCTATTTAACAAAACAATTGATATAAAGAGTACTTACACACCTGGGCCTAATGAGTGTTAATTTAGTCAAAAGGTTTTTTCTTCAGGTTACATAATATGTAAAAAAGCTATTTCTTTCTGGCACTGTTTTGAAATTTTTACTTTGAAAAATCTGTTATTTATCATAATGTTTCCTATATATTTCTAATAACTTATTATTGAAGGGCTGAATTTTTTTAAATAAAAATTAATTTTCTGCTTGTATATGACTTTAAGGAAACAATATAATGCTTCTAGAGAGAGAGAGAGAGAAACATAAATATAAATAATGAACCAAATTGATTCTGGAACTAGTTTAAAATGCATACAGATTTGTTTAACTATAACATCAAATTTATTTTTGCAGCTTTCAATGATTTATATTTGCGGTATAAGTTCGAAGACATGCAGTTTGTGATCAAATAATAGTTGCATTTTTTTCTTTCGAAAAGTAATATTTTTGTTGATACTTGCGTATTGTCGCCACCGTATTGGCGACATTATATAAAACGAAGTACATGGTTGCTAATTCAGCGCGTAGGACACATGCGAAATCGTTACTGCCAATTTGGCGAGTTATCTTTAACTTAGGCACTTTCGCGATAATACGTGGGTACCTTTTTGTTACACACAATAAATGTAAAAAGAATTTTGATTTCGAAGTTAAGTGTAAAAATTTCATGAAATGAAAATAAAATAATACGTAAGATGAAGAAAGTGAAAATTTACAACTCAGGTATCACATTTTTAAATCCCTTAAGATTTGGGTTAATAAATATTTTTCTGTTAAAAATTCATATTAGATACAACAGTATCGAAAATGAATGCTAAACATGCTCATTTTATTGTTTTAAACTCATATTTGATACATTAACAAATTCAAAAATGAGTGCATTATATACTCATTTCGATCTTTCATTCTCAAAAATTTGATCCCGTAACAGGTTCAAAAATGAGAATGTACTTGTATGAATGAGAATGAGAATCAAAAATGAGAATGTACTTCAATATGAGAATATGTGATTCTCAAATTTGAGTACGCGTGCATCGGAGCTATTTTGAGAATGTGAAGTACTCAAAAGTGTGTGTGAGCTGTTTTCTCTCAATTTTGAAAATCGTTTCTCGCAGTGTGGCATCGGACTAGATTGTATGCCTGTCGTTAGCCGTAGCTTTGAGCACCATGCAAGTGACAGTACAATTTGACTCGGTTCCACACCAATTTTGAGGGAGAACACACTGGGAGTGATCAGAGGCTTCCCACCTCACTTCCGCTTCCACCAACTTCACGAGAGGAATTGCGGCTCAATGACTATTTAGAGTACCCCATGCCGAGAGAAGGGCACTATTCATTTACAAACATCCATGCTGTCTCCGGGATTCGAACACAGGCCCTGCGGCACAGCAGTCAGCGCCGCTAACCACTATACCGGATGAGCGATAAATACACTGATATGTAAAAATGAATACTACTAGTATATTGTAGAGGTGGATGTAAAGCGTTGCTTGATTTGTCTGTTTTTCTTTTTTTTTATAATAAATGTTTCAATATAGTTTTTTGCCCTAAATTTTACCTGTTAAAATTTTGCAATATGAAAACAATTTTGTTATAATCTTAATTATTTTTTGTCTGAAATACCATTTATCATATTTTGTACCACTTTAACATAACAATGAAGTTATGTTATTACTTATTCTATGACTGAAAACAGAAACAATACAATTTTAACATCTATTATATGCAATAAATAAATAAAGCTCCTGTTTTGGAGCACATGTATTCAGAAAGAGAGAGAGTTTTCTTTTTCTAAATAAACATAAGTAAAATAAAGCTGACACCATCACTTAGGAGGTATGGTGCAGATGCATTACCTTTTTTATCCAAATAAAAAAGGTGGATTCTTTAGCAGGCCTAGGTAGATTCCTCATACAATTTTATTTAATAGAAACATTTAATTACATTACTATTCTATTTTAAAACAGGAATAATTGGTACTTATATATGAGTCCATCAACCAATAAATTAAGATTTTGTGTAAAATTTTAGTTAAGTAGTAACAAAACTTTTATTTCAGTACCTTGATTTCCATTAATTTAAAAGAAAAAAATGCATTCTCTTTATTTAAACATACCAAGTTTTAATAATTTCTTCAAAAAACTTGGAAAAAAGAAAGTAATACAACTTATGAATAAGGTAATTGTATTCGAGCATGCACAGGAAAATTGAATCTGCACATTGCAGCATTTGGTGATTGTTTTTGATTTAGCAAAAACAATTGACACGCTGATATTAGGTACAGTTTCATAATATTGATTAAACATAAATACATACAAATTTCACAACTTAAATATTATACTAACAACCAATTTCATCAAATCAAAAGGCATCACCAAATGTCTTGATATACAGCCAATAGTAGAAATCGTTCCTATGTACATTGGAAGACAATAATAATGATGATAGTGCTTAGTTAATTTTTTGTTTGGCAAAATTGTTTGACAGCATAATATGCAAGTACTGAATTTTCTAGATTAACACTTGCACAGCAGTTAGAAAAACAACCTCCAATAAAAGTCAAATTCTTTTTTATTTTTAATGGTGGTGAATCAACAGAAATACAATACAAAGGAAAAAACAGAAAAACACGAGAGAAAAAAAAACATAGAAGTGACTGAAGTCTCATCACCCCACTAACTCTAGGATGCCAATATCCAGGAAATTCCTTGGAAGGACCTTGCAGCATTGGAGATGTTTTCTGTTCATTGGCTCTGTTAAATTACAAAGGCTAGAGAGGATAGAGTAAACTCCTATGCAGTGTCCCCCAGACAGTCATAACCTGTCACTAAATGGAAAATGGCCACCGCATTTTGGTGTTGTTTATCCAGTATAGTATCTAAATCCTTTTTGACCCAATTCTTGCCTTGTATTTAATTTAAAGGTGTTGAATTCTATTACAGCAAATACCATCATATAGATGCAACTGCAGGATACAGCAATTTGGAAAATTCAGCTGCAGTAATAATAGTAATTTCACATTACCCCTTTATTTACTAATATATCATAATTTTAAAAGAATTCAATTAATGGTAATGACAGCTTCAATTCAGATTTACCAATAGATACTATAATATACAAATATTCACTTAACAATAACTTTTAGCATTACATTACACAAACCTTTCAAATTTTAAAAACAAATGCATTAATTTCTATGTATAAACAATGTCAACAAAAGTTAGCTTATATTATTTCATGCAGAAATTTTGAAATAGATTGTAACGAAAGCATTTCAAAACATGAAGGTAGGTGAAAAATTCCTTCAATACATGATACATTTTGGATTTATGTGAGTAAATTGGCAACACTATGGGCTCTTATGTTTACTTCAGGTTTGGTCAACTCATCTACACTGGTAATTTCAAGTTTATGGCATGTTAGTGGTAGTAATAATATAAACCTAAATATATATTTCACAGAAAATTGTCCTAATTACAGTGAGATAAAAATTTATAAATTTATGGTGTATGCCTGTTGTTGAACTATTAAAGTTATATATGTGCAACTTTGATGTGTTCCCAGAAAGTAAGTTTTTATAAATATTAAAATGCAATTTTTTCTTTTTAAAATAAAAAGAGCTAAATGAACCAGAAAGTTATGAATAATATAAAATTAAAATATCTATTCTTTTGGTTGCCATTCTATTAAGACACTGTATTATGTAATGCATATCAAATTCACTTTTTGTTTGTAAAAAATAAAATGCTAGTTTACTTATTAAAATTGAGTAAAAACGCTTAACTCATTTTGCAGCTTTTTAAGGACAAATTTTAGTATCCATAAATAAACAATTACTGTAAACTCTGGTGTATTATATACATTTATACTTTCAAGCAGCAATTTTTAGGTATATTTGCCATATACACACACACCCTATTTAACGAAGAAACCTGAAATGCATGTGCATAATGCTCTTATGTTTTGAAATAATTTGTACGAGATATTATTCCAAGCTTTAGAAAAAAATAATATATTTCTAGAACTCTCTACAACCCTTTAAATTTATAAGGAATGCCATTTCTTATAAATAAACAGTATTTTGATACATGTAGAAATCTAATTTTTTTCCATGATCAATTTTTTTTATTTTAAAGCTCTCATTTTGATTGGGGGGGGGGCATAATGGGCCAGATTTTACAAAACCGTAACAAATAAATCAAATAGGTCAACTTTTAAAGTACTAATTTGATATAAAAATGCTATACACCAAGCTGTTGTATATGTTCACCAAGATGGACGATAATATTACAATATAATTACCTTGATATTTCTATCATTTAGTGATGTCATTGCCATGGGGATGACGTTTATTATAGTTAATTTTTTTTTTTTTTTTGCGGTAACCCTATTAATTTCAGACAATTTTAAATTGATTTCTTTACAAATTTTACCGTTTTCAACGCATTTATTCTTCACCTGCTGCTCTACTCTGGTGGTGTATTTTGTTCTACTCTTTTTGAACATACGTATTTCCACTATTATAGGTGGGTACCAGGATATTTTTAAAAACAAATACGAGGGGTGTTTTTTAAATTTTTACAGACCAAAAGGTGTTTCAAATTCTCACTTTTGGTATATTTTATTTTCATAAAAAGGAGGCTATTTATTCTTCTCTCTACCAGCAGTCTCTCAGCAAAATTTTACATGTGAGAGAGAAGTGAAATTTTGCTGATATCGGCCATCATAAAATGTGGCAGTGATATGAAAACTACTTCTCAACATAAAAAGTCTGGCAGCCGAGTCTTTTATTGTGGATCTTAAGGATCCAGTTGAATGTCTACCTCAAGCCACGCCACTCATTCAATGTAGAAAACTACTGCATTTACCGGAATGACCGAACCTCAAGCCATGGGGGAGGCACTGCCATCCTCATCAAAAAGTCCATCCGCCACCACGCAATAGACATTCACACCCACATCGTGGAGCAAACTTGCATCACGATTGAAGGATCGCCCCACAATCTCACAATCTGTTTGCTCTACAGGCCACCCAGAACTTCAACTCCATGACTCGTGAACGATCTCTTAAAAATCTTTAGAAACTGGCCCAGGTGTTTCATCATGGGAGATTTTTACTTAAAACACAGGTCGTGGAACCCTACTGGCAATAGTATGGGTGGAGTACAACTCTACAACTTCAAGAGAAACTGTGGATTCTGCATCACGGCTCCAACTGAACCCACAAGCATCCCAGATTGAGACAACAAAAGACCCTCCATCATTGACTTTGCCATCTCCTCTGGTCTTAGAAACATCACTGCAGAATCCTTGTTCGATTTATTGAGTGACCACATTTCTGTACTCTTCACCTTCACTCCTGACTTCCACTTCAGTTACTCCCACAACTGCAGAACGTTCACGAACTGGAAAAAGTTCCAACTCATCCTCCACTCCTCCATCCCTGGCAACCCTAGCATCAATAATCATCAGGACATTGACACCGCAATTACAAATCTCACCGAACAAATCCATGCCTCAATCAACCAGGGCAGCATCACCAAGCATATCAAACACCAGACTACCTTCATCCCTCTTTCGACCAGACTGAAGATCTGGGAAAAGAATCGTCTGAGAAAGCTGTGGTTCTACCGCTACCCTCCCCTGAAAGCTGAGCTTAACAGGCTGAAAAGATCCATTCGCAGGGATTTACAAGCAACCAAGGAGCATGCATGGGACCAGATCCTATCGGAGGCTAACTCAGACCCCAATGCCATTCACAAGATCACGGCCAGGAACAGAAAACCTGCCCAAATTCCTCCTCTCCTAGGCCACCATCGACTTGTGTATAGTATCCAGGACAAAGCCAACTTATTCATGGAGACCTTGGAGGAATCTTTCAAGGAAAATCCAACTCCATATAATGACGACCATAGAGACCTCGTGGACCGTGAAGTGAGACGTTACTTCAGAAATTAAATGCTGCAGTCTCCTCCCCTCACCTCCCACAAGAAATCTGCAAAATTATTCTCAGCCTCGACAACAAAATCTCCTGGATTTGACCAAGTAAAAAACATCGCACTGAAGTCCCTGCCGATAAATTCTATCACCAACCTGACCGAGATTTTTAACAAATGCTTCCTCCTGCAATACTTTCCAGATGCCTGAAAAAATGCCACAATAACCCTCTTACCCAAGTCAGGGAAAGACAAGAAGTTTCCAATTAATTATCGCCCCATCCTTCTACTTTCGACAATAGCCAAAGTCTTTGAAAAAATCCTCCTTTCAAGAATCAAGCAACACACAATAGCCAACAACATTATCCCTCCTTTCCAGCATGGTTTTCAAACTGAAACTTCTACCTGTAATCAGCTTCTGAGAGCAACCAACTGCTTTAACCAACACCTTCCAACGATCGGTGTCTTGCTTGATGTCGAGAAGGCATTCGATCGCATGTGGCACAATGGTCTCATTTTCAAGCTCATTAAGCTCAACTTTCCTCCATATCTCATCAAGATTCTTCATAACTACCTGCAGGACAGGATGTTCCGGGCCAGACTGGACAACACCTTCTCCAACATCGGACATATCGAGGCCGGAACTCCGATGGGGTCCATAATCAGCCCTATGCTATACTGTCTCTACACTTACGACTTCCCGACCAGTCCAACGGTAGAAGTTTGCCTGTTCGCAGACCATGCCGCCATCCTCACTCAGTGCTCAGGTCCGGAAATGGCCAGAGAATACCTACAAGCCTACCTCTCCCAACTTCGTCGCTAGTTAAAGTGCTGGAGAATTAAAATCAATACTAACAAATCCCACGCCATAGTCTTCAGAAAAGGAAATTATATCAACAACATGGCTCCACTCAAACTATTTGCCAGTCACATCCCCTGGTTCACGTCGGTCGACTACTTAGGAATCACCTTGGATAGGAAACTGACCTATAATAACCACCTGAGTAAAATCAAATGTAAATTCAAGCAAAAACTGGCCTCTCTTCGAGACTTACTCTGCAATAGATTGACCCTCTCCCTCCAGAACAAAAGAAGAATCTTTCTCCAGTACTTGCAGCCACTGATAACGTATGGCTGCCCCATATGGGGTGCGGCAGCCAACATGCACATATGTGAATTACAAGTCGTCCAGAACACAGCCCTCAGATTGATCCTGAACGTCCCACGCTATGTCTCCAGGAGACACCTTCATGCAGACCTTGACGTCAGTCCAATCCACACTAAAATCAGGGAGCTAGCCTCGTCCTTCTTCCAGAACATCCCAAGCCACAGCAATAATTCCATCGCCCAAACTGCAAACTTCACCTCTGGCCTACATAGACACGCAACCACCTCAGCGAACCTGCAAGGCATATCTTTTAACCTGCACATCATAACAACACCCCAACTTGAGGTTTTTCTTACCCTCTCTTCTCTCTTTTTTTCTGATGCCATTCACATTTCCTGTACGGAACTCTTGACGGAGCAAAAAGCTTATTCTTTCATGTCATTACTTATACGGAGAATAAACACAGCCTTTTGTGTTGGGTCTACAATCCTCCATCTACCCACGAGTACAGTTTCCGACGAAACAGGTCCCCTGCGCCGATCGTTTTCTCCATCTCACAAAGATTACGTCCACCGCTCCTACCAGAGGTCGACATTGTATTTCAGTTTTCTTCATTAATCTCATATCATTAACACAAAATACACACATACACAGACATATTCTATTCAATTAATATATTTATTTTCATTCAAAGTAATTTCTAACATCTCAAGTATTTAAATTATCTCTTTAATTCTTAAAACTTTTAATCTTCATGATCACAAATGCAGCAAAGGGCCGAACCAAAGTCTCCCCAAAAGTTCTCCCAGGATAGGAGTTTAAGCTTCCCTGCGGGAAGCAGGCACTCCAAGAAACATCCAACAGTAGCGAGTATTTTATCTTCCTAGTATCATGTCGTGTCATTATATGTTGTCTCTAAAGAGTAGTATTTTAACTTTAAAAAAACGCAGAAAAAATGAGTAAGAATCCCTTAACTCATTTCAGATCGGTCGTTATATAATCCCTTCGGGAATTTGAAGAAGGATTTTGTGAACTGCGCAAAGGAGTTGCGCGGAGGATCAGAACTCTGTTAGTGTGGTTAAGTGTCGTGCCGGTTGGTGAGGTCGCGTGCCGTTTTGTGATGTCGGGTGTATATGTTTAAATAATTGTTAAATTAAAGATCAATTTGGCCACATAACTAATGTGTGTTTATTGAAGAGGATGAAAGAACGTTATTGGCGTAGTCTAAAAGGATCTTACCAGGGGATATTAAATTAGCGGAAATAAAATAAAGCACTCGGAACAAAACGGAAGTAATCCTTTTTTGAAAAAAAAAATAAGGTAAGAGCCTCATTTCTATAATATGACTCCTCAATTGTGATCAGAGAGAAATGAAACATTAATTTATGTGTTTATGTGTACGAGTTCTCTAAATGAATATGTAAAAAAAAAAATGTTTTTTTTTTGCACGCCAGTGCTTACTTACGTTTTGCCATATTAGTAGTACAAATGGTAATCCTGTTTTGGATACGGCAGTATTCGAAAAATTTCGTAAATAACACGAAATGTGTTAAGCATATTAGTTAATTAAATTTTGTTTGTTGGTTGAATACATCAGTATTCTAAATGATAAATTTGTTGGGATACGCCAGTATTCGGCAAATTTCGTAAATAACACGACATGTGTTAAGTATACTAGTTAATTAAATTTTGTTGTTGAATACATCAGTATTCTATGTAATAAATTCGTTGGATACGCCAGTATTCGGCAAATTTAGTAAATAACACAACATGTGTTAAGTATTTTAGCCAATTAATTTTGTTTGGTTGTTGAAATACATCAGTATTTAAAGTGTAAACTTGTTTGGATACGACAGTATTCGACAGGTTTCGACGTGTATTAAAAGTATTAGAACCATTTGTTTATTTTATTTACTGTATTCTTGTGTTAAATTGGTCTTTCATACGAGAGTTTTGAGAGTAATTAGATTCGAATTAATTTTGAAATTAGTTTCGTTTCAGTTATTCATATTTAGAGTTAAATTTAAAAAAAAAAAAAATTTAATACGACAGTGTTAATTGAATATTTGGTTGAAATATATTGTATTCCAAGACTATTTTATGAGTAATCTGAATGTAGTAGCAATGCTGTGAAGTTATATGAAACATGCAAACCATTGTAGCGATGCATGGCACGTGTGTGTGAACCAATAATAGCCTCTATACCATAAATCATTTTTTTATGTTGTGTGATCCTTTTTTTTTTTATTTATTGAATTATAAAGCAAAAACATTTCGTTTTAGTAAGAGTTTTGTGAAATCGTTTTCGAAAGATAATATTTTCTAACTTTGTGAAATTTTGATTTTTTTTGTTTTGTTTCCCATGTCATAAAATTTCATTCTATAAATTTTTCTTTACCTAAGATTGAGATAGAGTATGAATTGTGATTTTTTTAGATTGTCATGTTTTACTCTATTTTATTTGTGATTTAATTAATTATGACATAATACTTGCCTATGTTTATACTAAACAATGGTTGATTTTGTATTTGGGTACTTAAGAATTCATTACTATTACATGACATAACTTGAATGTGAAGCTGTAGTTTAGTTACATATTGTGAGGAATAGTTGTAACAAAAGTTTTTTCCCTCATTTTATTGATTTTATTATTGAGTGGATAGGTAAACAAGTGGTAAAAATGGCTTACTTAGGTAAGGCACGAAAGGAGGATCTTAGGCTATTGGCAGAGGAGCTGAACCTTAATGTGGGAGATATATGAAAATTTCAGATTTGAGTAAACTAATTACCACACACCCAGATTATGATGAG
>BMAO01030543.1:0-26778 GCA_019973975.1 Trichonephila clavata
TGTTGTGTTGTCCTTTACATGTTGTGTTGTCCTTTATGTTTGTTGTCCTTACATGTTGTGCTGTGTGCTGTATTGTATGTGTTGTTTGTTGTGTAGTTTTGTATTGTCTGTGTTGTGTTGTCCTTTATATGTGCTGTGTTGTGTATTCTGTGTTGTGATGTATTGCCTGTGTTGTGTGATGTATTGCCTGTGTTGTGTGATGTATTGCCTGTGTTGTGTGATGTATTGTGTGTGTGTGTTGTATGCCTGTGTTGTGTGCGTTGTATTGCTGTGTTGTGTGCGTTGTATTGTGTGTTGTGTGCGTTGTATTGTATTGGTGAAAAACTCTGAAAATCGATTGTTAATCTTCTCTTGATGCCAATTTTTTATCATCAAGGAAGTTTTCTAATGCAAGTAAAACTTGGCGATCGCTTGGTCCAGGTCTGGACTACATGGTGAATTGATCAAAACTTTCCAATAAAGCTCCTGGAGTTTCTGGCGATTTCTATGGATGTGTATGACCTGGAGTTGTCTTGATGGAACACAGTCCCTCTCCTTTTTGCCTATTCTGGCAAAAATATTAGCATCAAACGGTTCAATTGTTAGAAATAGGAATCCGAATTTAATCTTTGTCTATATGGAAAGAACTCATAATGATTTATTCCTTTCCAGATCCACCAAATGCATAGTAGAAACTTCCATGTTTGGCCATCGTTTGAGCTGCTTCACAGCGCTTTGACCACAATCGTTTTCGGACAACGTTGTAGTTTGACACATTTCTCAACCCTCTTCACTATCCGTTTAAGAAATATGTCTATTTTATTCCGTTTGGTTTGGGTCTTGCAGCCAGAAATTTAATCTATCATGTTTATTGACAATTGGTGTGGCACCTAAACATCAAGCTACTTTTTGAATCCAGGTTTGAGCAAATGTTTTAAAACTGTTCTATCTTCAGCTCCTGGTAGATGCTACGACTACTAACTTGCCGGTCAGCTTCGATTATTTCTGTGGTGTTATCGACAATTTCGATAACAGGCATACCTGAACGGAATCAATGAAACCAAAATTGCACTTAATTGGCTGCTACAGCATCAGGACCATGAACACCACTCACAATTTCAGCCGCCTGGCTTGCATTGTCACCTTCATCAAAGAAAAGCATGAAAGTTTAACAAAAAGAAATTTACAGTTTAATAACCTGTAACTCGCAGGTGGATGGAACAAAAAAACATAGCAAAATGATTTTTTAGTGCAAAAAAGTCACATTTACAACGAGCATAAATTTAAAATTGCCTTATCGATACTTAACCAGATATCGATCACTACAGCCAGCTACCGAAAAATAAAATGAATTTCTTTTCACCAACCTAATATTTTTTCATATCACCGAAATTCTTTTACTTGCTGTGTGAAAAATTCACCTTAGAGAGCCTATCCCTTGACCGAAAAGAGCTTTTCGCTTTCAGCCGGAGCTCTTGGTACAAATCGCTACCCGGGAGTTGGTCCCCTGACGAACGCTGTACCAGGGTGCTGATGGCACAGTTCCAGAGTCCACTGTATGGATCCATACCGGGATCATGTACGTTCTGATCTCTTCGATTGGTATGAGCCCCGTTTACGTGCAGAAATTCGGCTAGGGGGACACTGATCCTTGCATTAGTTGACTGGGTGTGCGTCGCTGTGGAGCCGGCTCTAGTGAAGGTTTGGAATCTCTGATTAAGTCTTGGGTGTGATTCTCCCTCTAGTTTTCATTCTATTTGCCATTTTCTACCGCGGTAGCCTAGTGGTCAAAGTAACGGATTCGTGACCGGCGTGTCATGAGTTCGAGCCTAGTACCGCTGAAGACCCGCCGTGCAGAGGGGGCTGATGCACGTATCGAGGCTCAATCGTCCTCCCATTGGTGTGGAAGTTAGAAGAGGAATCTGCCGACTCAGGTGTCATTCTCGTCACTTGATTATGGTTTAAAATTACGAGGTCTATCGCCAAAAGCTCTCGAGTAGCAGAATAGTGTACAAACTTTTTTCTTCACTCACTCACTAGTTGTTCTTTGGAAATCGAATGTTTAGTGCGTTTATTGAAGCCTTTCTGTAAAATTCGATCAATATCCAATTTTGAGGGTCTATTGTTTTTAATGTGTGTCTTAGCTTTCAGAATATTTTATCCTATTTTATCTTCTTTTGGACTTTTTTTTATTTAATTGACAGTTTCTATTTTTTTATTGGTATTTATCCCCTTTTTTTGGCTTGTTGCCATCCTCATTCTGTATATTCTTCTGCTTTATTCATTTACCTATTACCGTTTCACCGCCAAGAATTATTTCTTATTTTTCTCTTGCTTGGTCCACTTTTCTTGACAGTTTTATACTACTTGACATCCATAAACAAAATTGTTGCCCTAATTTCTCTTTTATTGTAATTTTTATGAATTCCTTTTTAAGCTATTTCAGCTCTATTGTCAGATTTTTTCTTTAAGAATCATTCTGTATTCTGATCTAACGAGCCTTAAATAATGGTCCTAATTTTTAATTTCTGTCTCTCTCATTCTAATTTCTGTCTAATTCTGTTTCTAATCTTTTTAATTTATGAGCCATAATTTCTTTAGAATAGGGACACTTACCATATTGTGTATATTTTATTTATGACCTAAATAGTTTTAAATCAAGATATTATATAAATTAATACACTGTGTTTGAAAAAATTAGGGTAGCACATGAATTTAACGAAATTACGCAAATATTTCTTCTGAAAATTAACATAAAACAAGACATCCATCCGTAAGCATCGGAAATCCTTTTACTTTTTGTGTAATGCATTTTCTTCGAGAGGGCTCAGCCCTCGACCGAAAGAAGTTTTTCGATCTCGCTTTCTGCAGGAGCGCTTGGTATAATTTTGCTACCCATGAGTTTTCCCTTGACAAACTCTACACTAAGGCGCTATTATTGTTAGAGATGTAAAACAATTAGTAGCTGCACTTAAATATTTTGATATTAACTCACCTATAATTTCTAGTTATGTTTATGTTATGAAGACTCCGATTAAACACTATCCTAAATAATTTTATTTACGATTTGTGTCAGTGAAGCACAGTAAACCCCTGTTAAGTCGAACAATTCGTCGGGGACGTCTCCGATAACGCTCTTGAAAAACTGTGCTTGAAACGCAATTACGTTTTCTTGAGAACTGCGGTTTTGAGGTCCAATGACATATTCAAGTTCCGGTAGGCGATTATGACTTGCCACAAGATATATATATATATATTTCGTTTCATACATATTGATATCGTCGAACACTTACCTCCCTCAAAAGGCTACACTTTTTGCTTAACTCGTATTGAAAGATACACCAGATTGCCTGAGGCCTTCCCGATGACTAACCAAACAGCTGAAAAAGTAACAGCAACTTTTTTCTGTTTGGATTTTACGTTATGGCGCGTCCCGGAGACCATCGTTACGGACAGAGGAAGAAATTTTGAGAGTGATCTATTAACTTTTAGGTATTGAAAAGAACTACGGCATATCACCCGGCATCTAATGGTATGATCGAACGGTGGCATCGTCATCTAAAGAGTTCTATAAAGTGTCTAGCAACGGAAAAATAGGCATAGGCTCTACCAGCAGCTTTGATTGAGATTCAATGTAGCCTCAAAGAGGATCTAAAGTGTTCTGCAGCAGAACTTGTATTTGGAAATACTCTTCGTTTACTTGGTGAATTTTTAGTCTAATACCAGAGATTTCCAGATGCCTGTTTAAGATTTTTTTTATGAAATTTACGAAATTATATATATACATGCGGAATCTACAGCCCATTTTAGTTACTAGACACTCAAGAAGTAATGTTTTATCCACAAAAATCTTCTCACATACGTTTTTGTTAGACAAGGTTGTGTCAGAAGGCCACTTCAGCAGCCATGGGACGTTCCTTTTGAAATAATTTCCCATAACAATAAATTTTTTACTCTTTTAATTAAAGGAAACACAAAAGTGTCATTTCAGTTGATTCATGGAGATCGAGGATTCAGTACAGCTCTACCCCGGACTAATCCAGTGCAGACCTTGACTACGATCCGGTATGGCAGTTGTGTGAGATTTCAATGCACTATAATTCTTCCACCAAAGAAAATCAAGCAGCTTGGCAGCTACCGGTCTAATGTGCTCGCTGTTTTAATTTATTCGTCAAGCCGTTCTGTTATATTTTAACCAGTTCTTAATGCTTATTTAAAGTTAACCAATTTTAATAAAAGTTAAGTTTGTACTTAAAAATTAAATTTGCTCATTACTGGAGTTAGAATTGATTGGTGACCAAAGGCTGCTATAGAAGTTAGATTTTAATTTTTTGCATTTTTTATTTTACTTTTAAAAAATAGTGGAGACTTTGCTGCATCCCTAGATACATTATTTATGAGAATTTGATAAGTAGAATGCTAGAAAATTTAATTTTAAAATTATAAGCAAATGTGATGTAGCTATGATTCAAGTACACTTTCTTCAAAATCCGTTTTGTATAATATTTATGTTTTTTAAAAAACTAACTTTTCTGTATTATAATGTTCAAATTTATTGAAAATTGTAATTTTTTGTGCAAAGAGTACGGGAAGTTTACAATATTATTTTAAGTTTACAATATTATTAATATTATTAAGTTTGCAATACAATTTACGGAAAGTTTACTCTCTTATGATTAGTTACAAAATATAAAAATAAAACTTTGTTTTTTGAAATCTTAATTATGTTTAGTTTTGGATTTATAAATAATCAGGTAGTTCTTAAATTATAAATCAAATGGATATAGTACGAAGTGGATCTTAAGGATTATTCTAAATTTAAATACACAGCTTGTAAAATAGACATTTCGTTTTTCCTAAATGTTAATTAACATTTAAATGGTCATGAATAACTATATGTTTATAACTGTTCGTTTTGCTTTAAAATAAATAAATACATATATGTATGAGTACAAAAACAGATTCTTTTATTATTGTTTTTAAAAACAGAGTTCCATTTAATTTATACATCAAATTAACTTTTTAAATTCGTCAAAGACATTTTCTTTGTGTATTTTTATATCAATAAAAATATGTATAAGGAATTCTGTAATATCCTGTAATGATGATATTCAAAGTGAAGTAAAAATACTAAACTTACAGATATAAAGCTTTGGTATTTTAAATGGAAGAAGGTGTGAATCATTGATAGCGCATGTTGATGAAGTAGGGAAAGAGTGATTAAATGACTTCTAAATAATCTAGAATTTTAAACTTACAACTTAAAAACTGAGAAATGATGCAAAATAATCCAATTAATTATGGTATGACTTTATATTGTATTACAAAACTGAAATGAAAATATCTTTATTTGTAATTTTCTCAAAATGTATTTTTAATGAGTCCGGTACACTTTTCTCAAAATCTACTTTATCTATACTGCTGATATTTTGCATATTATAAGATCCTGAAATTTTCAATAAAGTGGATGCATTTTTTTTCAAATAAACATGCACAAATTTTAGATATAGCAAATTTTCAGCATAAAATTTAAAGGAAATTTAAATCACTATATTTAAAAACTTTTAAAATTTTTATAAATTTATTTTTTTTATTCATTTTATGGATGGTTATGTTTGTAAAAGCTCTGTAAAATTTTACTGCTATATATTCAGTTGATTTTATGCAAAGTGTATCTATAGGTAAGAAGATGTCTCGAAAATAAAATAATATTGATTATTCAGTGCTCATACAGATTTATTTGTAATTTAAATGGAATTTTTTTTATTAACAGTTATATATATATACGGATAACTCAAATTCAAAATTTTACTTCCGTTTCTTTTAATTTAAGTAACTGAGAGCCATTTAAATTTGGCGTACAAAAGTTCAGTTTTTCTTGTCACAGACGTCCCAGTTAAATAAATCTCTTATCTGCCTGTTAAAATTTACGCGATTCACTCCCCAATGCTCCCCGTGAGAATCTTTTTCAACCCTGAGGACTTCACATATTTACTTAGTGCGATTCATCAAGTAAAACCGGTCAAACCTGACTAGTGCTGTTAAATAAATCGCTTATTGCTGACGATCTGAAGGATTTGTCTTAATAATTTAGGACAGCGATTAATTTGATCAGTTCCTCGGCTTATGGCAGTTCTGGGTTGTAAATTGATACAATAACGAAAGTTGTTGATTTTATAATAATGTCTGATTATTCGGTGTCTCAAACTTTAACAGTGACCTCAGAGTTTCGACCGTACGACCCATTTATTTCCACCCCTCGGTTAGAAGTTGCCTCGCGACAGGAAAATGTTATACAGAGGAATTCGCCAATTGAGGACTACATTGCCTACTGTGAGATAGGCACAAGACAAATTTTCGATATATCAAGGGTCAACTCACGGATAGATCTTGAGACTGATTTGAAGCAATTTGGTATACATTTGTTTTGGGAACAGCGACGGATTTTAACTAACAAGGATTTCCATAAGAATGGAGTCCATATTCAATCACAAGCAGGGCACTTTAAGAGGGAGGAACTTAAGGTATCGGACAATTTGCGACAACTTTTTTTTCAAAAAAAAAAAGAAAACATTTGGAGATTTTTTTGTGTTATTTAGATTTGTTTCGTACATTTTAAGAAAAATATGCTAAAATTAAAAAGATAAAAAGGAATTATTATTACTAAAATGTCTGTGTGTGGGGGGGGGGGTATTGGTAAAAATTTACAAAAAACAACATAAACGGGTCCCCTTTTGTAATAAAAATTTATGAACAAATTTTCAATTTTTCTATTCTGATGTGTTGCTGTGTTATTCATTTTTGAAATGACCTTCAGGATAAGAGATAAGTTTATTTTTTACAAAAACTAGAGCAATTCATCTTAGTTATATGAAATTGCTTTAACAACAGTGATTATATTAACATAAGTGACTGCATATTTTGTAATAAAACAATGATTGATAAATCTGAAGGTTGAAACACTATTATACAGAACGTAGGAGAGAGGGGTGCCAACTCAGGTGTCGTCCTCGTCACATGACCATGGTTCTAAATTATGAATAGTGCGACGTTAACATTCAACACTAAATTTTAAGTTCAGTAGTGAGTGAGTGAATATTAAGGTCTCACTATTCAGGTACAGGAGGGTTTTCGGCGACGGACCTAGTAATTTGAGTCATGGTCAAGTGACGAGGACGACACCTGAGATGGCACTACCCCTAAAATTGAGAGTTGCTGGAAAGATGTGTTGATTATTAACTGAAAATATTTTCGAGATTGTCGGAAGAAATGTCGAACCATGATTACCATGAACCATTTTACACCAGTTATCACTATTAATAATTGAAATGTATTGAATTCTTATAACTTGAATTGAACTTATAGAATACCTTTCGAGAAAGACCGAACCACCATTCAAATAACACTTACATATATAAATTTTTTAAAAAGCATTATTTGGGGTTGGGGGCATTATTTAATAATATTTATTTAAATTCGTTGAATTTAACATTCAACATTTCAAGTTTAATATATAACATGTATACTGTAGATACAGATTAAATTCTAATTCTATTTAAATGCGAAAAAGAATTAGAACAAAAAACACGTGAAAAAGTTTTTAGAATAAGCAATATTTAAATTAAGCAAAAAAATTAAATTAAAAATTTAAAAAAGTATTTCACTTCATACCACATAATCAAAACAAATAAATATCTTATCAGATACTTTACATGAACAAACACGTTTGGAGAGGGGGGAGGTGCCAGATAAGGTGCTGTCCTCGTCACTTGACCATAGTTCAAAATTTCGAAAAGTGCGACGGTAATATTCAATACTGAATTTATATCTCCTTCGAAACAACAGCTAAGGTTTCTAAAAAATTTTGAAGCGATGCGGTTAACAGTATGGATTTTATTCGGTGCAAATAAAGTCGCTTACATACAAAATTATAAACTTAGATACAGATAGTGTCTGGAAGGAAAAGGGTTCCAATAATAATGAAAAAAATTTCTATGTCGCTATACTTTACAGAATTGTCTTCCTTTTCTTATGCGTTATATTTGAAATGAACAAATGAATGCCAAATGTTTCAGAAAAAATAAAGATCGCAAAACTGCTTACAGCGAGATCTTTGGTTAAAAAAATGAGAGCATATGTACTATGTTAACAAGTAATGCAATGTTTAAATTAAACACATAATTATTGAGTCTAATAGCAAAACTTAAATACCCCCCCCCCCCAGGGTTCTTCAAATCTGTTTCAAAACTCCATTCCCATCCAAACTGACTCCATTCCCATCCAAAGCACAATTTATTTCATCTATTCTTTCTCAGATGGAAATTTATTTCACAGCCATATGCAATCTATTCATTTCTCACTGCCGTCAATTATCACAACCCATCGTTTCTCCCCCCTCCCTTCCCAATTAATGCTTTTTGATAACACTTTTTATAAACAGGGCTGTTTCCTATAAATTTATCATCAACACATTCATTAGGGAAGCTCGATGCAGTCAAGAATTTTTTTTTTACTGCCACTTAATGTTTCTGGTTTATTTATTTTTTTCATATTCAGCTACTTAATTGTCTCTTTAATATCTGGCACTATTTATCCTCCTACAGATTTGGAGAACTTTCGAACTATTTAAAGTAGCTTTCGCTTGGAAAGCAGAGCTTTTTTCACATGGAATAATATACTTTTACAAGTTTTTAATGTAAATATTACTATCTCCACCCTAAAATTATTTAATTTTATATTTTAACTAGCCGTTACCCACCCGCTTCGCTGGATATTTCATGATGTTATATATATCAACTATTAATATCTAAATCCTATCATTAAGAGTTCGATTCTAATGAAAAACTTACTTATACCTGTAACTGTCGCCTCTTGATAAAAAAAAAAAAAAAAAAAGGGCAGAACTCTCTTATTTAATTTGTATTTTCTAAAAATCTCTGAAATTGAAGTATAGAATGATGTTTGCATTTTCGTAACACTACAGTGAAGTGGATGCCCGCAAAACCAATTTTCGGTGGATCTCTACTTTGTAAAATAAACATGCAAGCCAAATCTAACGGGGGAAAAAACGAAATTTTTACTATCAATATCCCCGTAATCCCGTTGAGAGTCGTTTTCCAAAATAACCGTTCTTGGCGGATTTCAATTCAACAAAAAAAAAAAAAAAAAAAATGTGAACCAAATTTCATTATTATAGTCTTTGTATTTCGAAAGAAGGAATTTTTTTTGTCAGTACGCCCCACTAACCCCCTGCTCTCCCCAGAAGTTGATTTCTGTAAAATACATTTTTAGTTGATCCCTATTCAACCAAAGAAACATGCTTAACAAATTTCGAGTATGTGGTCTAACAATTCGAAAACAATTCTAACAATTCAAATTTTTTCTATAACTCCTCTTGACCCCTCGCAACCCTCCTTGGGGGTCGATTTACGTTTTACTCTTTGTTAGAAGAACTTTATTCCATGAAAGGAACATTCCTACCAATTTTCAAGGAGGTTGACCTAATAGTTTAAAAACGAAAATATTTATCGATTACGCGACTTAATCTCCCGAAATGAAACTTAGTGGTTGATATTCGCGAAACCCATTTTGTAGCGATTCTCTACACTACGAAAGGAATATGCTTACCAAATTTCAAGACTGTACGTCTCATAGTTTAAAACTGGGAATAATTGTCTATAACGCCCCTTGTGCCCCCGCAACGTCACTTAGGGGTCTGTTTTCACAAAACCCATTTTGCAGGGGAACTGTACTCTATGAAAGGAATTTGCTTATCAAATTTGAAGGTTGTGCATCTAATAAATTAAAAATAGAAAAAATTATCTATAACGCCCTTTGAGCTCCCGCAGCACCACCCTGGGGTCAATTTTCACAAAACGCATTACATAGTGGATCTTTTATCCATGAAAGGATTCTGAATATCATATTTCAAGATTGTACGTCCAGTAGTTTGAAACTGGAAATAATTATCTATAACGCCCCTTAAGCCCCGTAACGCCACTTGGAGTTCCATTTTCACGAAACGCATTTTGTGACGTATCTCTATCCTATGAGAGGAATCTGCTTACCAAATTTCAAGACTGTGCGTCTAATAGTTAAAAAATCGGAATAATTGTTTATGTCCCCCCTTAATCCCCCGTAACACCCCTTGGGGTCAATTTTCCCCCAAAAATTTTGTAACGGATATGTACTTCATGAAAGAAACATGCTACCAATTTTAAAGCAGGTAGGTCAAGTAGTTTCAAAACGAAAATATTTATCTCTTACGCCCCTTAATCCCCCGCAACGCCATTTGGGGTCAATTTCCCCCAAAAAATTTTGTAGCGGATATTTACTTCATGAAAGAAACATGCCTGTTAGATTTCAAGCAGGTAGGTCAAATAGTTTCAAAACAAAAATATTTATCTATTACGCCCCTTAATCCCCCCAACGCCACTTGGGGCTCGATTTTCACCAAACTCATTTTGTAGCGGATCTCTACTCTATGAAAGGAATCTGCTTACCCATTTTCAAGATTGTACGTCGAGTAGTTTAAAAATTGAAACAATTATTTATAACGCCCCTTAACCCCCGTAACGCCCCTTGCGGTTCAAATTTCGTAAAAAATCCGTTCTTAGCTGATCTCTCTACTCTGTGAAAGGAACATCCCTACCAAATTTCAAGCCTGTAGGTTGAATAGTCCCGGAGATATCGTGATTAGTCAGTCAGTGAGTCGCTTTTCTCCTTTATATATATAGAAAAATAATGCACTGTTCACACAGATATTGCTTTAATAAAGGTTTTAATAAGGATTAAGTTTTAATAAGGATTAAATTAAGGATGAAAAGCAAAAAAATTTTAAGCAATCGACAAAACAGCTGTTATTTTCTAATATAATACTTTCCACCTAATGAACAACCAATCTCAAAAACAATATATACGCATGTAGACGATACAGCATACAAAGCCCTTTCTCTCACAAAATTTCTTCGTTGCATGATAATAAATTTTTATTCCTTATTTTGTAAAAAACAATTATCTCTTTGTTGGGCTCTGATTTTCCAAAATTTTTGTAACCCTTTTTCAATTAAACTGAGACTTTCAGTAGAGTTCCTAATTGTTATTTGACCTTCTGATTGAACTGGGTCTAAAGACAAGTTTTTGAAAGTCTTGCTCGTGCTATGAACTCCTCCATTGTCAGCTCCTGATTATGGGAATCAAGCTGTTCTTAACAATCACCACTATCCACTTCTAAATTTATTTTCTTGGCAAAATCGACAACTTCCAACAAATAACCAATTTCATCAGACTGATTCCAACTGGTAGCCGGGGTAGCCTAGTGGTCAAGGTAAATGACTCGTGGCCTATGTGTCATGAGTTCGGGCCTAGTACCGCGGAAGACCCGCTGTGCAGATGGTAATGCATGTTATATCTGTCGAAGCTCTAACACCCTCCCTCCCGTTAGTGTAGAAATTAGGAGAGGGAGTGCCAGCTAAAGTGTCGTCCTAGTTAGTTGACCATGGTTCAAAATTACGAGATCCTTTGTCAAAAGTCCTGGAGTAGCTGAATAGTGGGACGTTAATAATCACTAATTCCGCCTGAGTTTCAGGGATCGAAAAAAGAATGACGAATCGACGAGATTTGAAAATCGCGTCATTCCGAATTCGCGTAAGTCGGGGTTTTTCTGTATTATTGATAAATACAGCAATCTCCTTCTTTGGAAAGAAAAAAAGGAGAAGAGGAGAAGAGAAAAGTAGTGTTTGCTTATCAACGTATATGTACGTTTAAATATTAATTTGTTAGAAAAATATGTAAATTATGTAGGAAAATGGTAATATTTTGATTCATATGAATTTGTCCTATAACTACAGAGGTTCTTAAACTTTCGATTGCCCCCCCTTTTTATGCATCAGTGGGACATCGCGGCCCCCAAGAATTTGAACATCCCACCCAACTTAATATTCTTGATCAAAATACAAGTTCTAATAGAGATTTTTCATTGGGAGCAATCCGGAATTCTATACTAGTATGGCACATCTTTCCAATTTTCCACGAGGCCTTTCAGAGGTTGCAAATGATGGAAAATTTTACATTAAATCAGAGACTTCGTGGACCCCCAGACAGACACTATGGACGGCTAGGAGTCCGCGGACAACACTTTAATAATCTCTATGTTAGTATTTTCTTAGGAAATAATTATTACCTTGTGTGTGTGTACGTGTGCGTGTGGGGGTGGAGGTGGGGGGACGATTCAAAATTTTAAATATATAGGGATTTTGGTTTTTTTCAAATTTTAAAATGTCCAAAAAGTGTTGTGCTACGTAATTCTTTTCCACGCCGAAGATGTCATGTTTCTGCCCTGGAGTTTCGTGCAACTAAACTAAAGATTTTCAAGTTCTATCAGGCCACCCAGCGCGGTGGTTAGAAGTCAAGAGCATGATCTACCAATTCAGGTTTCATCCACTTACGATTCTTAAGTGTACAATGAATAGCTCTCGAGAAGTTCTAGCGAAAGGGTCCTCAAACTTACAGCTGTGGCGTGCCAAACCAATCTACCAATAGGATTCATGGTGCCACAGAGTAGGAAATATTTGAAACCATTCGACACTATACAACAATTCAATAGAAGCAGAACTAGGGGATTATGGTCAAAAATACTGATTAAGTTTCATTACATGAATTATTTAAAAATATTTATATTAACGTAAAAACAAATGTAAAATATAAATATATTTTTTCAACATGAATAAAATATTAAAAGTGTACGTATAGTTTGCATTATGTACTTTTTATAAACTTAATTATTAAAACAAAAAAATAAACAACACACACCTAAAATATAAGTAATCCCTCAAAATATTTAAATCTTTTAATGCGAATCTTTTGTTTTTGTACATTTCTTTTTTATATCACAATGTGAGTAATATAATTTTTGACTTTTTACTTCACACGCGATGCTGAATGTTCAGTTCAGTCTACAAAGAAGTTGTTTAACAACTTTTTTTAAACGCAAAATACTATTCATATGAGAAAAGTGTTGTTCGCATGGATATGTAGAACCAAAAGCAAAAAGCTGAATACATGCAATTCAAAATTTCTTAGAACTATTCTTAGAATCTCATGCTTTTCATAAATCTAACATTTCAGTGATTTTGAGTGATGATCTTTTAAATTTCATTCCATTTAAATATTCATAATATTGGAAAAGTTTTATGAATTATGAAATGTAACGTATGTCCATAAATATATGTAAAGTACATTACACATTCCGCACATACTCCAAATGGATGCCTCGCGTCATGCTCCGGCGGAGTGGGTGTTACGACAAACCCACCGCCGAGTCACGGGGGCGGGTTGGCGGACCGTTCGTTCCGCCGACGCAAAACTTTCCCCGTTGCTAGGAGAGGATTAGGAAGAGCGTTCCGAATCCACCGACTCGCGTCGTGCGCGAACGAAGTTCGTGTCGCGACAACCCCACTGCCGGGTGGAAGCGGTGGGTCAGCGTACCGTTTGTTCCGCCGACGCGCGGTCGTTCCCATGCTACGATTATCGGCACGGTGTGGAGGTTTGGAGAGGTGACTGCCATCCATGATAACTTGTGTTGTGCAACGACGTTAAAAAAGATGATCGATAAATTATGGATATTTCAACGGAAGAGATTGTTGATTCGATAGTCTTTTGTTTTAATGACATTTTACAATGCCATTTTCCATAATTCTGAAGATGTTATTTCAATAACGGCCAGTTTAACCCTCTGAGTGTTCGTCCTTGTCCTGAAAAATCATTCCGAAAGCGTTTACTTCTTTTTTGAGAATTCCTTCGAAAGTGCAACACATTTAATTCCTTTCCCCTTTAAAGAACGCGGGAGGTCTACAGGGGAAGATTTTATTACTCAGTTCGGCCTCTTTGTTGCTTTAAAGTAATTTAACTTCACGCAAATTCTGATTAATTTTTCCAGATGTGTAGAGGGTCACTAAGAACTGTACCACTTGTCAGATTTGGTATGCCCGTAAAAGGAAATTATATTGTGGATAGAGTCTCGGTCTGTGAGAATGAAGTGAGTTTTAATGTATTCATGGATAAATGGAATTTGTATCAACTCGTGCATTATAGAAAGCAATAGATAAGAAATATTTTTTTACTAGCTCAAATATTTGACGAATTTATAAAAAAATTCTAGACATTTGGAAAAATAATAATTCTCTGGTTTGAAAAAACATCCTCCCCCAATTTTTAAAAAATTTCAAAAAGTTAGTATAGCATTAAAAGTAAAATGATGCAACAATATTTGGTTTACAAAAAAAAATTTTAAGAATTTCTTTTCATTTAGATCTATTGTCGATATCAATTTTTATACAGCTATTGTTAATTTTCTTATCTATATATATAAAGGAGAAAAGCGACTCACTCACTCACTGACTGACTGACTGACTGACTGACTGACTGACTGACTGACTGACTGACTGACTGACTGACTAATCACGAAATCTCTGGAACTATTCAACCTACAGACTTGAAATTTGGTAGACATGTTCCTTTGATAGAGTAGACATCAGCTAAGAAAGGATTTTCCGAAATTCGAAACGCAAGGGCGTTACGGGGGTTAAGGGCTTTAATAATAATTGTTTCCATGTTTAAACTACTTGATGTACAATCTTGAAATTGGGTAAGCGGATTCCTTTCAGAGAGTAGAGATCCGCTACAAAATGAGTTTGCTGAAAATCGACCACCAAGTGGCGTTGCAGGGGCTTAGGGGGCGTTATAGATAATTATTTCCATTTATAAACTACTTGACGCACTGTCTTTAAATCTGATATATAGATTCCTTTCGTGGAATAATGATCAGTTACAAAACGGGTTTTGTGAAAACAGACTTCTAAGTGGCGTTGCGGGGATTAAGGGGCGTAATAGATAAATATATCCGTTTTTAAACTACTTCACCTACCTGCTT
Organism: Trichonephila clavata; assembly: GCA_019973975.1. Classification (NCBI taxonomy): domain Eukaryota; kingdom Metazoa; phylum Arthropoda; class Arachnida; order Araneae; family Nephilidae; genus Trichonephila; species Trichonephila clavata. The sequence continues at coordinate 14,909 of BMAO01030543.1, forward strand.
GAAAATTGGTAAGTAAGTTTCTTTCCTGGAGTAAATATCCGCTACAAAATGGGTTTTGGGAAAATTGACCCCTAAGGGGTGTTGCGGGGAGGGGGGATTAATGGGCGTTATAAATTCCTATTTTTAAGTTATTAGACGTACAATCTTGAAATTGGGTAAGCGGATTCCTTTCAGAGAGTAGAGATCCGCTACAAAATGAGTTTGCTGAAAATCGACCCCCAAGTGGCGTTGCAGGGGCTTAGGGGGCGTTATAGATAATTATTTCCATTTTTAAACTATTTGACGCACTGTCTTTAAATTTGATATATAGATTCCTTTCGTAGAATAATGATCAGTTACAAAACGGGTTTTGTGAAAACAGACTTCTAAGTGGCGTTGTGGGGATTAAGGGGCGTAATAGATAAATATATCCGTTTTTAAACTACTTCACCTACCTGCTTGAAAATTGGTAGGTAAGTTTCTTTCCTGGAGTAAATATCCGCTACAAAATGGGTTTTGGGAAAATTGACCCCCAAGGGGTGTTGCGGGGGCGGGGGTTTAAGGGGCGTTATAAATTCCTATTTTTAAGTTATTAGACGTACAGTCTTGAAACTTAGTAAGCAGATTCCTCTCATAGGGTAGAGATACGCTAAAAATGGGTTTCGTGAAAATTGCCCCCAAGTGGCGTTCAGGGGACTTAAGGGGCGTTATAGATAATTATTTCAATTTTTAAACTATTAGACGCACAGTCTTTATATTTGATAAAGAGATTTCTTTCATAGAGTAGAGATCAGCTATAAGAAGGTTTTGTGAAAACAGACCTCTAAGTGGCGTTGCAGGGGAATAAGTGGCGTAAGAGATAAATATTTTCGTTTTTAAACTATTTGACCTACCTGCTTGAAAATTGGTAGGAATGTTTCTTTCATGGAGTAAATATCCGCTACAAAACGGGTTTGGAGAAAATTGACCTCCAAGGGGTGTTGTGGGGGGTTAAGGGCAGATATAAATAATTATTTCTTTTTTTAAACTGTTAGACTCACACTCTTGAAATTTGGTTAGCAGATTCCTCTCATAGGATAGAAATACACTGCAAAATGTGTTTTGTGAAAATCGACCCCTAGGTGGTGTTGCGGGGTTCAAGGGCGTTATTGATAATTTTTTTCGTTTTTAATTATTTGGACGCACAGTCTTCAAATTTTGCTAAGCAGATTCCTTTCATAGAGTGCAATTCCCCTACAAAATGGGTTTTGTGAAAACAGACCCAGAAGTGGCGTTGCGGGGGCTCAAGTGGCGTTATAGACAATTACCCCATTTTTAAACTGTTAGACGTACAGTCTTGAAATTTGATAAGCAGATTCCTTTCGTAAAGTAGAGAACCGCTACAAAATGGGTTTCGTGAATATCAACTACTAAGTTTAATTTCGGGAGATTGAGAGGCGTAATCGATAAATATTTCCATTTTTAAATTACTTGATCATCCTGCTTGAAAATTGGTAGGCATGTTCTTTTCATGAAATAGAGTTCCTCTAACAAAGAGTAAAATGAAAATTGACCCCCAAAGATGTTTGCGAGGGGTCAAGAGGAGTTACAGAAAAAAATTCCTGTTTTTAATTGTTAGACCCATATACTTGAAATTTGTTAAGCATGTTTCTTTTGTTGAATAGGGATCCACTAAGAATAAATTTTAAGCAAATCAAGTTCTGGGGGGTTGCAGGGGGTTACTGGGACGTATTGACAAAAAAATTACTTTTTTCGAGCTACAAGGACTATAATAATGAAATTTGGTTTGCATTTTTCTTTTGTTGAATTGAAATCCGCTAAGAGCGGTTATTTTGGAAAACGGCTCTCAACGGGATTACGGGAATATTTATAGTAAAACTTTTGCTTTTTTCTGTTAGATTTAGACTTGAAATTTGGCTTGCATGTTCAATTTACGGAGTAGAGATCCACCGAAAATTGGTTTTGCGGGAATCCACTTGGTTTTTGAGTTACGAAAGAGCAAACATCATTCTATGCTTCAATTTTAGAGATTTTTAGAAAATACAAATTATATGAGTTCTGCCCTTTTTTTTTATCAACAGGTGACAGTTACAGGTATAAGTATATTTTTCAATTCAATCGAATTCTTAATGCTAGGACTTAGATATCAATAATTTATACATATATATAAGCAGTAAAAATTTATAAAACATCATGAAATACCCAGCGAAGCGGGCGGGTAACAGCTAGTTTTATATATAGAAATTTAATAAACTTTTTTTCCTTCTCCTCATTTCTGCCTCCCCTCCTTTGATTCTAAAATGATATGTGACTAAGTAGGTATATTCAAAAATAAGTTTAAGCATTTACAGTTAGCTGTTCAACTCCACGTTGTTGAAATAATTGTCTTGTATACAGAGAAGTGCTTTAAGAGTTGCAGAGAATCGTAATATGTTTTTGAAATTTTTTATCGATATAATAAATATAGTATTATCAGAGTTAATTTTCTAGCATCACGGCGAGTCACTTTTATTTTACTTTTACCTTTAGATAATAAACAGGATGCAGAAAGAAAAATGCGAACGTTTCTAGTCTACAGGAAATAAATAATAAATACAGTGTCTTAATATTATTGAAAAACTGCGTAAAAGGATTCTTTCAAAATGAAATATCATAAAATAATAGCATTTTATAGAAATATCGGAAAAAATGGGGCTATTTTTCCCTTACCACTAATTTTCCCCGTTGTATGAAAATAAGAAGTAAAAAATTCAATATTTTTAAGTACATTAGATTACGTAGGCCAAACGATAGTTCACAGAATCTTAGTTTCAAGAATAATCAATCAAACTTTTTATCTCTGTTTAAAAGCTATGCATTGCAAATAGCAAGAATCCGAATTAGTTTAATAAGAATGAATGGATTATAAAAAACAATCTTGAGGATAACTCTAAATGTAAATTGTGCTCGGAAAAGTAAACTGCAGAGGAAAAATATCATTCCAAATTCCCTTGAAAAAAAAATTAATAAAAACAGAAACAATTCGATGAAACTTTTAATCGAAATCGATCATAAAAACACGCTCGAGAATCTTAAATTTCATAAACGTCTGCTCTTTAAATTTTTTACTTAAATATTTATAATCTAGAAATCTAGATTATTATTTGAAAGGAAAATGCAATAATTAAGGAGAATAATTTTAAGATTGAAGAAGAGATTTCCGAAGGCATTATTTTTAATTTTACTTAATAAAATCATAACAAATAATCAATGGGGTTTAAAGTATTCGTAACTCGAATTCCATATTTTCTAAAATTTATACTTTTAAATTCATATCTAGAAATATGGCAATGCATGCAATTCAGTCACACATCTCCAAGTTCATCATAGTACACCGAGACACAAACATTTTTTTCAGAGAAGTCTGAAGAAAATGGAAAGTTTTCGAGGACCCAAATCATTTATTTTTAAAGGTTTCTTCAAAAATATACATTTTGAAAACTATACAATACTACTGCGGTAAGTGGAGTTATGGGGCTGTATTTCTATATTTTTTTTTCCTTTTTAAATTTAAATATACAAGCATACGTAAATAATTTAATGCGTTGCCCTATTCTTGATGGCCGTAGTAGCTCAGGGTGTCGCGGGTTCGTGTCCTGGTGTCACCCGAGACCCACCGCACGAAAGATGCCGACATACGTTAAACATTTTGAAACTCAAACATTTTCTTTCGCGTCACGGAGAAGGTTTGCCGCTCCTTAACTCTCGCTCGTTACCGTATCCTTTTTCGGAGCGGATTTCTCGACGGAAAACTGTGCATTCAAAAGAAAAGTATTTTTTTATGAGCGAATTAAAAAATTTTACAAGAAAAAAATTGTTCAGAAATCTCAAATCGCAAGGAACGATATCTCGTACGACTTCCGATCGCAAGAACATTTCGAAGGAATTGTCGGAGGGTGACGAATCTGTTCTTAATGCGTACTCTTTGCCGTAATACGTAGCTTAGTCGGAGAGACGGATGACTTCCTTCTCTTGCACTCGCCGTTCCGACAGCAGAAACGCCCTGCCTTGGTGTCATGTTGTCTTTGAGTGTCCACTCCTCGAGACGAGAACTCTACGACCGCAACTTGAAATGCGCGTCTCTTCCGGAGCAAAACGAACACTTGCTGCCCTCTTCGTGATCCCCTACCACCGCGGGAGTTCGTAGGACGTGCACCAACCTCAAATAACACTAAATTCTCTCCACTCTGGATAATTTATGAACTCACGTTACGTATTGTTTGAAGGTAGATGAAAGTCCCGTAATTTGGGACACAGAACATCGGGCTTTTCAGTAGCAAAAGCGACACCACGCCACTAGCGGCTCGTCGTCGGCTTTCTCGTACCGGTGATCCGCAAACGGTTGAGCCCCACCGACCTCCGATGCAAGTCATGCCATGCGACTCTTTCCACCACAGGGCTTACAACGGTCGCTACCTTCCCGGGGGCTTGAAATGTGGCCCACCTCGGAGAGAACACGGAATGGCACGCAGGTAACTGTTTCCGCCGTGGAGTCACAGCACATGTGTAAATCTTTACAGCACACAGTGGGCAGTTTTCTCGATCTGGTGCACTGAAATTATTTTATGGCTTAAAATCTTCAAAATTACATCTAATGATCAAAAAGCATAGTAATTAATGTAGTACTCCTTTATGTTTCTTCGAAATAAGTTTATTCAAGTCTCAACAAATTTATGTCAGGTTAGAAATTAATCAAGAATAAGTGACCACTCAGTGGGCCTAGCTTTTGATCAAGGATCTAAGGACATTAACAGGAGCAGTGATTTGACATGAGGAAGAATAAACAGTAAGACCTCGACTTACGCGAACCCTGAGTTACGCGATTTTCAAATCTCGTCATTCCGTCTTTAGTTTAAGGGGGATAAATGGTACAATTGGTAATGCGATTGAAGAAGCTGTGGATCTTGCAAGGCAAGTAAATGTGGATAGTGGTAACGTTCAACTACTGCTGGATTTCCACAATCAGGATGCAGTTCAATCAGAAGATCGAATGACGATTGGGAATTCGACAAAAGACCTCAGTTTACAAGTTTTAGAAAATATAGACTCAAACAAAGAACGTATTTTTTCAACAAAAAAAAAAGGAAGAAAAAAATTATTAGCGTGTTTCGAGTAAATTTTGTGGGGGAAAAAACTTTGAGTTGGCAGATAATTTGTTAGATTTTATGAAGTAATACAAAATACTACATAAAAATAACTTTGGTTAGCGATTTTATATTTATGTTATCTAAGATTTCATTAAACATTTTTTTTACTAAATTATTATTTTCTTTCGTCTCCAGGGTTTTATTTTCGTTCCACTAAAAATAATTTATGGGTGAAACGCGAATATGTGAAATTATGCGTCCTCCTTGGTTTTCCGCCGTTTGAGTTTACGAAAGTGATGCTCTCAAAAATATTTTGAGTCCTTGTTCCGGGCCTTTATTGCCTCTTCTAAAATTTTTCCTGTCGGTAAGATAGAATCCCTGAAAAGAACACTTTCGTGCATTAGCACTTTGTGGAAGCTCTGAGGTGGTAGTCTAAAGAATATATTGCTACATAAAGCTTAATTGTGGCCAGGAAGAATTCTTTGAACTTCTGTGCACCAATGTCATGCCCGTAAGTTATGGTGGTCAGCACATGAAATTTTCTAATCTGGATTTCATCAATCCCTGTGATTGATGAGGCTGTTACTGGGTTCCAGAAGAATGATCCAGCAGTATTACCATCACTTGAAGTCCCAAAGCCGCATGTGCGTCCAACTAAAGTCCCATTTTGCACCGAAATTTTCTTACACTTCCTTTTTACTACGAAACTATTAACCTACACCACGGACCATTTTTTGATATCCAACCTAAAAGATATGTGCAAAGGGCAATCAAAACATTTGATCCTGGCGTCCAAGCTGCAAATGCCCAGTTTCACATTTTTCGCAACTATTTGCCTAGGTTTCATAGCCTCCATGGAGCTAGGCTGTGAATTACACAAGTGAGACTTTTGAGAAGACGAATGTGCACCAGCCAGCTACAAATGTATCAATCTATTATTTTCAATGACAAAACAAACTGAACTGCAGCTGTAAACATTGTCATCTAGCGTCACTATGCTGGGTTGGAGAAGGAAGATTTGGTTTTTGATTTTTTTCAATTTCACGCATTACAAATGTTTCTCTTTGATGAAACGGAAAAGTAGCGATCCATTCTGTGTGAAAAATGTTTTATTAATACCGATTACGCATTTACAAGAAGAATACATCTGGCGGTTCTCACGCGCCCTCTTTCAGAGAGAAATAAGAAGGCCGAGCAAGGGCTATAACAATACCAACGAGCAACACTGAAAAAAATCCTAACTTTGGAGATTTCAGAAGATAGCAGCTAAATTTGGGATTAAATTAAGTCTCCAGATCTACTCCATGTACTTTACATATTACAGTGATTAATCCGCGTCAGTCTCAAAAGTTCTAGTCCATTAAAAATATAAAACCGACATACGTTTGTCGTAGTAACATACTGTGCTAAATTTTATGTTTTTACAATTTTGAATCAAATTTGAACTTAATTTGAAAGTCAAGTAAAGAAATTATTTACCCATGACATGTATTTTCAAAGAAAAGCGACAAAAACTGCAAATCCTTGTTTAGACGAAATGATAAAATTTCAGACTGGAAAATGAGGCTCGCAGGTGGCCCGATCTAAATTACCGACTGTTATAGATTTCTAATCACGTACTGACGAAAACTAATTGCAACATGGCCAGGGAGCCTATGAGGATCATAAATTGTAGGTTGCTGTTTTTTTCTGCTCAATTTCATTTTTTGGGTTCCCGTGTGCAAGATCGTTAAAAGTGCCCACTGTACGATGGTGCGCTTTCTCCGTGCTCTACGACCTCCGCCTGCCCTGTACGTGACCCGCATCCACCGTAACGGTTTGGAAGACCCACGCAATCTTCGAAGCCTACCTTCCAAAGGGGTGTGACACCCAAAGGGTGGGCTCTTTCATCGTGATGCTAATGAGATGCTCCTCATGACCCGAAAACTCTACGATCCCACCAACCTCGTATGCGATCCGTATCGCGCGTGCGACATTTTCCATCGCAGGTGGCCTTGCGCTTTTCCCGTAACCTTCGGCACCGACAACAAACCACTCCCTTCCTCTTCAATAATCCTTCACTCCCCCAATAATACTAAAAAACCCTCGGGAAGCGCCGACAGCCGAGTAATTAGGAATAAATAAACAGTCGGTAGCAAAAGTGACACCGCACCCTAAAAATTCCTCGTCGTGACTGCGAGGCGCATCCTGTGTAACTGTTTTTGCCGCACAGCCGACCACACATGTGTGAATTTTTACGTCGTTACGCTTTCCTCGATCTCGACGACCACTGGCTACCCCGTACGTGACCCGCACCCACCGAAGCCATCCGCGTAATCTTCGAAGCCGACCTACGAAAGGCACGTAGGGGTGGGGCTTTTCTCGCGCCCTGCAAGCTCTTCGACTCCACGCCCTCGAACCTGGGTTCTTGAAAATTGGCCCCTTTCCCAGAGGCACACTCACTACAATACGCTTACCCCGTAAAGCTCGATACGTGCTACATGAACCTGGAAGGCTCGTCACTTCCCGAGCTCTCCGACCCCTGGCTGTCCACCGCGAGAGCTCGTACGACAGACATCTGACTCTCCCAATAATTCCCCGATTTCGGAAATTTCCCTAAGTAAACGACGCAGGCATCTCGATCTACGCGACCCCACCGACCCAAGACTCGCATTTCCGGACAACGAATGTGTAGGGCTTCGCGGCGTGACGCCACTCCACCGGCGGGCCTCTCGTCGCCTCAGAACTGCGCCCCGCAGAATTATCGATCCCTCGGACCGTGCGGAGTGGCACTTTGCTAACAATAAATCTGTCAAACAGTATTCTATGGGGGAACACATTTCCACATTCCTTTCGAGTTTTCATAAAATGTAATTCAAACATACTGCATTGGAAATAAACTATCGACATTAGGAACCGAAAAATGCCACAATTTGATACATTTTTTCACTTATTTGAGAAAAGAGTATACTATCTTTAAAGTATTGGAAGCCAACCCTTAAGCTTAACACGAGCGTATCAACCCAAAGGCAATAGAACCTGTGTTTTGGTGAGTGAGTGAATATTAACGTCCCACTGATCAGCTACACGAGGGCTTTTGGGGACGGTCCACGTCATTTTGAACCCTGGTCAAGTAACGCGGACGACACCTGAGCTGGACCCCCTCCCCCCTCTCCTAACTACCACACCAACGGGAGGAAGTTTGAGCTCTCGACAGATTTTACGTGCATCGCGCCCCTACACGGCGGGTCTTCAGTGGTACTGGGATCGAACTCATGACATGCTAGCCACGATCCGATGCCTAGACCACACGGCTACCGCCGCCACTACCTGTGTTTGAGAGCTAAGTTAAAAGTGTCAATTTTTGTGAGATTTTTTTTCCCCTGAAAAATGCTTCCTCTTTGATGCCCAATTGGCAAAAGTACATTATTTTCAAATGGAAAAATCTCACGGTACATTTTTTACTATTTATAAAAAAGAAAGTCAAGTATTCTGGAATGAATTTGATTTAAAACCCAATAGAGAACCTGTTTTCTAGTCAAGAAATAGAATAAAAATCGTTATTCCCTATTTAGTTTTCGGTGCGTGTCACCCATTTTTCATAACCACTCCCAAGCAGTATAAAATCAAATTTTAAGATATTCATTCAAAAATCATTTCGAAAGTCAACGTGGCGGTTGACGTCCGTTTGGAAATTTCCTAAAACATTTCGGAATCTCTACTCAAAGTGTCAAATTAAATGAAAATTTTACTGACACACATTCAAATTAAGCTCTATAAATGACACTTCGAGTATGAGAAAAATATCACTCCAAATTATGGAATCAGCAGGTATACAATATAAAAACACTGAAAAAATAATTAATAAGAATGAGATCAAAAGCATTAAACTTTTAAAATGTTATGTGTGTGGCGTAAATATTAAACGAATGAGTGAAATATTTTAGGGTAGTTCAAAGACAGGCCATTCAATACTTTGAAAGAATTTGAAGAGAAAAAAATAATAACGAATATGAAATTGAAACTTCAAGAAATATAAGCACATAATAGTTTAAATGATTCCATCCACCCAATAGAAAATTATACTGAAATATAACTAACAAATGTATAAAATGAACCCTGTCTATAGGACAGCAATCGGCAAGCAAGTTTTGTTTTAGATTTCAAAATTGTATGATAATTGCTTAGCACGTTTCATTATAGACCCTTCATCTTGCCGTATCCTCCAGAAAATAATTCCATTCATAATTAAATAATTTTCTATTTTTTAACCTTTTCATAGGTGAATAGAATCTTAACGAAAACGATACAGAATGGGTTTTAAACTCTAAAGGATCTTAGAATGAATAAGTATTCTTTTTTCATCTCAATAAAGGAGATCTCCTTAATTTGACCTTTTTATCAAAAGTGTTCGCTTCCTGAAAGATTATTTAGATCTCTATGAAGGGATATTCATTTTTAAAAAAGGAAATGATGTCACACCACGCAAGCAAGGGTCCAAGAGAGCTCTATTTCAGTGCGCACCCATCCAAATACGCTACGTGCTTCCTAAACTGTGAAAGAAATCTACACTATTGCATACACATTGGCTCCAAAATAAAAACTACAAGAAAAATGGTTTCGTTTGTGCATGATAAACGACACTGATCTCACTGCAGAGAGGATTTTCCGTCCAAAGGTCCCCGGGTGTGGCAAACCAATAAAAATTCTATAGGTATGTATTCCTATAAATTCTGCGTCTAGTTTTTTTTTCGTACAACACATCTTTCTCCAAATAACACCTAACCATTTTTTTTCTTAGCACAGCAGATCGTTTTGCAAATTCAAACTTCGCGTGTACCCACACCGACCGTTCAACATTTTAGAACTTTCTCTAGAGAAGGGCAAAATATTTTCAACCGGAAATTATGTTTAGAAATTTATTTGCATTCGTCTTACTAACATATCACCCAATAATTGCGATTTTTTGTGTGTAATTTTTCACATTTTTTAAAAAGACTGTGGGTCCTTTCAGTGTGGGGAAGAAATCAGGATTTAAAAGCGGCCTCTTTTCTTTATAACGAGTCAGAAAGCATACTGAGAGAACATCTTCGAACCAATGAGAGTTTAAAGATGAATAAATCTGTCCTCATTTTATACACGATACAAACTACTTAATACCAGGCGTATTCAATCTGTATAGGCTCTAAGTCTTCCCGTTGGCTTAATGGGGTAGTTTGGAGATGGGTTTTCCAGCTGAAATGCGAACCTCTTCATTGGATCGATGATCTAAATAACGAAGTGATGCTGACGTTAATGAGAAAAAAATCAAATTGTCATTCATGAAAAAGAGGTTGAAGATCGAGTCAATCGAATCGACAATGACACTACGCAAGGAATGCACAAAGAAAAAATACTATCAATGATCTTTAATTCAGATCTGAGATCCTGTGGCTAGCAATTTTATCAGACGCTGAAACGTAATCTGTCGAAAAAAAGAAGTCACTGAAAGAGTGTTATACTCCATATGACAACACTGACACAAGGTTTAGTGAACCCCTTACTCATAAAACCAAAAAAAAAAAAAAACTACCCTCGTATTAAAGTTGAATTATGTTAACAACTATCTTAATTTTAAAAAAACAAACTTCTGTTATACCCATACATAAAACATTTGTTTAAAAGCGTATTTTAAGTTCGCGTGGAGCCGTGATTTTGAAAAAGCGTAGAAATGAATAATTTTTTTTTATTCAGTGTCAGCTGAAGTAGAATGGAAGTTCCTTTAAATATATTAATTCAGTGCAATTTTTGGGTTAAAAATATAACTTTCAAAACATTCTCCTTTCATGAAAAAGGCCTCTATAATAGTTACAAATTGCATGTAGAAAAGCTAGGACTTCTCTTTGGGGGCTTAACTAGGATTTTTGAAAAATTCACATTATTTTCAGAGTTATTCTGTAAACGGTCTTTTATTTCGCACTGATCACCACGGTGCAGGGGTTGTTACTGGCTTATATAGATTATATCACTACATACTCCCCTACCACAGAGAGTTGGTTAGGCGAACGAACGATCTATGTAGTTGTTAATGGGAGCAGTACATAATATTAGAAATGCTGCGTTTGAAAATTCCTCGAGAGGTTTTTACTATGACAACTCGTACCTTTCCATCTTTCCCTATTACTACATCTTGTAGTCTACCCATTAGCCAACCTACAACTAGGAAGATTTTCCTCTTTTAATAGGACAAGGCTATTTTTTTTGTATATTACTTTTTTCAAATTTCCATTTTCCGCGTTTGAAGATTGTTTAAATAATCCTTGACCATTTTTTCCAAATAATTTGATTAATTTTTTGAACTTGTTGCCATCTAGAGAGTCGATTATCTGGAATCTCAATTATAAGATTCCAGGAATGGAATTAATTGGACGACCGATTAAAAAATGTCAGTGTCGACGGACCAAAATGTTTAGATTATTATTTTAATGGACTGTAGTGATTATAATTTTATAAGAAATCCAAAGGTTTTTAAATCAATTTCTTTTTATTTATGCGACTTCCGACATGAAGTCTTTGGAAGGAACAGGGCAGTTTTACAGAAGCATTCCAACTAATACAACACACATGGCTGTGCAACGATAAGCGTCACCCTTATTTGTTTACAATTTAACATCGCCACGCTATTATGGCGCCAACATGCCAAAGTAGACGTTTACATGGGCCTAAACACGCACATTCATTTCCACTTTTTGCTGAAAACAGAAAGGTAAGCAATTAGAGACAGAAAATTGTTTTTGTTCCCCTTGG